>PVKB01004305.1:18595-149376 GCA_004027205.1 Ctenodactylus gundi | reverse complement strand
GCCAACCTCCTTGGACAAGACGTTCTTAGCCAAGCCGAGGCCTTCAGCACTACAGACTGCAAGGGAACTCTTCATGAAACCTTACATGAGGAAGAATATCAACAATTTGAAGGATCCCACATTCCTAACAGTCTCCACCACTTTTCTAATTACCGGGGGGACTCCATCTCTGACAAACTCCAAAAGGGGAAACCCTTGCCTTGGGTTAGACCTCACCCCCAATCCTAGGTTCCTCACCCCCAGTTCCTACAGTTCCACCCATACAGTGGACCCCGGGACCTCCGGTCTGGGTGGAGCAGTGGCCACTGCCTCGAGACAAATTACAGCCCCTTACACAACTGGTGGAGGAACAACTAAGGCAAGGACACCTCCAGCCCTCCATAAGCCCTTGGAACACTCCAGTGGTTGTGGTTAAAAAAAAAAAAACCTCTGGAAAATGGAGCCTGGTACAGGATTTGAGAAAAGTCCATGAGAGGATGATTATCCAGGGGATCCCCTTGAGGGGTATGCCTTGGATACCAGCTATCCCCAATGACCACCACCTGGTGGTGCTGCTCATCAAAGATTGCTTCCATTCCATACTCCTACAACCCCAGGATCGAGAAAAATTTCCCTTTTCTATCCCATCTACTAATTTAGATGGACTGGACAAATGATATGGGTGGACTGTCCTCCCCCAGGGAATGGCCAACATCCCCTCCTTTTGCCAAAACTATGTTATGACCGTCCTGTCTCCAATCTCCCAGGTTCCCAGGACCCGATTATATATCTACATGGATGGCGTTATCCTGGGGGCTCACATACATGGACAGCTCCAAGCTGCCTATTGAGCACTATGACAATGCCTCCGGACAGGAGGTTTTTCCATGGCCCCGGATAAAATAAAATACACTGGGTCCCTCCCTTTCAAGTCCTGGGAACATCTCTGACCCTGGACGCGGTTTCCCCTCTGGTTTAACTTTCTATCCCAGATTCTTGCACCCTTACTGAACTACAGAGACTCCTGGGAGAGATAAACCAGATGAGATGTTGGGCACCTATCACTACCTCTATGCTCGTGTCACATTTCCAACTTCTCAGGGATCGAGCTCTTTGTGATACAATCACCCTGACTACTGCCCATAAAAATACCCTCCAGGCTATTCAAAACATTCTACAGGCCATACGCCTTCCTATGTATAACCCAGGGATCCCCTTGGAGCTCTGGATCCTCATAAGTTTATCTCCTGAGCAGGAATCCCTCCTCATGGGAGCTTTGATACAATTGGGGTCCCTGCTTCACTGGGTTCATCCCCCTCTGGCGGGGACCTCATGGGTTTATAACATTACAGACCAACTTGCTGACCTCATTCAGCTTGGTCGGGAAAAGGCCCATCAACATTTTGGAATTGATCCCACCAAGACTTTTACACCCTTCTGCTTAACTGACCTCTCTTGGCTCTGTCGCAGCCATTCTCGCGTTACTCTTTCCCTTGAAGGGTTTTTGGGGTCCCTGGATCGCCATCATGGACCTCATAAATGGGAAACCTCCTCTCCCAACTCTCCTGGGATGTGCCAAAACTGTTCCTGCCCCGACCTCTTCTTCATGAACATAACGTCTTCACTGACGGGGGATCGGCGGGTGCAGCTGTAGCAATCAATCTATGCCCCAGCCTCAGATCCGGAGGGCCCCCCTAAAACCTTCTCTGAACTCTGATGGCTCCGCACAATATAAAAAACTCCTAATGGTGGCTTTGGCCCTCACACATGCTACAGCCCCAGTGAATCTTTTTGTAGATAGTCTCCATGTAGTTAACCTTCTCCTGAGACTCCCCTCTTCTTTTATAAAGTTAGATTCCAATCCTATCACCCGTATTATGATACAGGTCAGAACTGTGCTGAGCCAGAGGGAGGCTCCCATTTGCTTACAACACCTCCAGGGTCATCAAAACCTTCCCGGCTTCACTTCTCAGAGGGCAAAGCCTTGGCGGACACCCTTCCCTCTCAACGCCCCCTGGTGGCTCAATCTCGACCCCTACAAGAGTCTCAGGACTTTCAGGATCTGACCCATACCAACTGGTGGGGACTCCGCCTCCGGTTCCCCCACGTCCCAACAGGGCAACTTAAAAAGATTATTTGGACTTACGAGGAGTACCAACCTTTCTTTTTAGGCTCCCGCACTTCAGGAACCCAGGGTAAATCCTCGTGGACTAAAGTCCAACTCTCTGTGGTAAATAGATGTCACTCATCATTCACCCTTTGGAAAACTTGAATACGTGTTTGTCTCCATTCATACCTATTCCCATGTGTGCTGGGCCACCATCCACTCGGGGGAAAAATCCAAACGTGCACAGGGCCATTTTTAACAATGTTTTGCTAACTCAGGGCTCCATCTCCTGGTAAAGACAGATAACGGGCCCTGTTTTGTTAGCTCTACTACTTCTTCCAATGCTGGAAGATCCGACATGTGACTGGGGATCCCCTAGAATCCACAGGGACAAGCCCTTATTGAAAGGAATCACCAAAATCTTAAGAGGCAACTACAAGGACAACATCGGAAGATAGCCTCTCCCCATCAACAGCTCCACATGGCCTTATTCACACTTAATGTCCTTAACTCCTACGAAGGAGAATCTCTGCCCGCTTTCAAAAACATTGGGCTAATATAAAGAACCAACCTCTTCTCATGGTCAAATGGAAGGATCCCCTCACAGGCCAATGGAGCAGTCCCGACCCTCTCCTAACCATGGGCCGTGGATTTGGATGCCCTAATGATGGCCCTCCCTCTCATTTTTTCTGCTCCCTATTCTCCTCACATGATTGCCAACTTCACATGGGTCCTCTCTGATGAGGCTATGGGCCACACCATTGTAGTTAATTATACTGCGGGCCTCTGGACACCACCTACATTGCCTTCTTTTTCCTTTGGCCTATGTGACTTACGGGGAGGCTCATTTGATAAGGATTACTCTGGTCAAACTGCTGTTGATAATTATTCAGCTGGTTATGGGTGTCACACTCCCTGCCTATGAGCCCGACTTCTTCACACCCAGTTTTACCTTTGTCCAGGAACATCTGCATCAATCCTTGTTCTTGCCATCTCCATGATTGACCACTCTTCTTTCTGCCCTGGACAGACAACTGATATTACTTTTGATTTTTTAAACATTGGGCCCATGCCTCATTAACAAGTATCTCTCTTTTGTCAGAATTCGCCTTGACTCCATCCAGGTGCAATGGGTGTCCACTTATGTCACTATTTGCTCCTGCGACCCTACCTACAAACGCCCACAAGTTCCTTAGAGCCCCTCCATCAATCTGGGTACTTCCTCCACCTGTCCGTTCATGTGGCGGCTGGGATGACAGCCAATGATGGGTAAGATCCTCAGAGCGAGGACAACCTAAGACAGGCGCATCCCCGAGGAGGATATCCCAGGCCTGGGGACAACAATGTCATGGCATGTACTGTGGCTCCCAGCCTAATGATAGGATCACAAACAGGGCTGAGGCCAATGATCTCAGAGGCTTTTCTAAACAAAAGAGTGGGACCCTATGGGGTGATATCTAAGATGGCACCCACCAGAATTCCCTGGGATGGCCACCTTGAGGGATTACCAAGGATGATGATTGGGCCTAGCCGTTTCCACCTTAGTGGACCACGCATGAGCCCAGTACTATTGCTGTGAGCAGCCGGTGCCTACCTGCATGGACATCTGCTGATTGGCTAGATGCCTGCTTACATGGACACCACATCAAATTGCCTGCTCTCCCTTCCTTGCCCCATTCTCCCTCTACCCTATATAAGCTTCTGTACTTCCTTAAGAAAGTGAGTTCCTGCTTTGACAGCTCCCAGCTGGGTCCGGTACTCTTGGGACAAGGGGGCCCAGCCACGTGCTCACCTTTCCTCTCCCCCGGCCCATGTGTGGTGGCAAAACCCTCACATAGCCAGAAAGCTGACACTAAGCCTCAACCTAGTCCATAATCTAAATATAGCTCTACCCCAAAAACTACTTCTCGCCACACTGCATTTTCCAACACAAGGCCTCGGTCAAACCCAAGACCAAGACTTCATTCTAAGCATAAACCGAATGCTAACACTGACCCTAGTCCAATCACTGTCCATAACACTAACCCCAGCCATTGCCCTGTATATAACCCTAAACCAATGCCCAACTCTAACCCTAGCCAGAGGCCCAACATTAATCCTAACCCTCTTCCCACCCCTTGCAATAACCCTTGCCCATAATCCTTACACTAATGCTAACCCCAGTCCTAACACTCACCCTACCCCTGGGGGTTTAACTCACCATTTTGGAGCAGCTCATGACACCGACTTCCCATCTCCTCCATCAGAACAGGACGCCAGAGTGATGATGTCTCCACCAGTGTGACTAGATCAGCTTCGACCTCCTTGTCCTCTACAAAAAAAAAAAAAAAAGACCAATTTGATTTGAGATCCAGTGGATGGGCAGCACTCAAGTCACTAAAAAGTAAATAAATTATAAGTCACATAAATATATATTGCTCCAAGTATTTCCTAAAATTTGATAGTAATACAAAACATGGTAAGAGATAATATGAATTCATTTGATTAATTACATTTTTAATAGTAACTTGGTGAGCATCTTCCTTGATATTATATTTTTCACCTATTACTATTTCACACAACATGATTGCTTTCACTTTGAGAAAGTAAAGAAGATATCTTTGCCTTTTAAAAAATAATAAAAACTCATATGTAGGTTTAGTCAAAATTGAGAAGATAAGGCTTTTGAAATTTTTAAAAATAGTTAACAAAATTATACTTAGATACTGGATTAATTGAAACAGGAAAAATTTTTAAGTAGGTAAGCTCATTTCTCTGGAAAATAATACTAAAGGTTTAATTTTTAATAGTACACATTTAAAATTGATGGCAATATTAAAACATAGTGAGAGGTGATATAAATTCACTTGAATAACCATTTTCAAGTAGTAACTTGATAAGTATGTTACATGTTATTGTATGTGTATTTGTCATGTTTTACTATTTTATACAACATTGAAACAGAGAATATTGTCCACAATTCATTCCAATTTAAGTATCTATTTTTTCCATTTGATAGTCAATTCCTTATCCATGGCACAACCTGTATAACAAGAAAACAATCATGCTCTTTTACATTGCTATTCTGCAAAATGTATTCTTTTTATTTTAGACACATACATACATTAGAACATGGAATGTCCTCAGAGACTGCGTAGAAACAACATCCAGATCCAGTTAGTGGTCCTCACTGAGTGTTCTCTAGGATGCAGAGACAAACAATCTTCAGTTTATACATATGCAAACACTGATACTCAGTCACTCATTATGAGCTCTATTTGCTAAAAAAACACCAAAAAAAAAAAACCAGAATGAGAATAAAATAATATGTAGCATGTATCCAATGGTCACAACTGCTACCTCTTAAAGAATGTTCAATATGAACTATGTTCTACAGAAAGCTCTTAAAACAAATATCTTGATTTTGTTTCCTTACAAGTGTGCAGGTAGACAAACTGAAGCTTGAATCTAGGTAAATGGACACAACTAGAAACCATTACATCAGACTCAGGAACACTCAGAAATTTAAATATAACATGATATCTCTAATAGGAGAAATACAGAATACAACTAAATAACACAGTCCATGGGCAAGATGTGGGGAATAAGATGAATGAGGAAGGAAGTGGGGAAATTAAAGGGCAGAGGGGAAATGAATGTGAGATGGATGCAATATGTACATGCACAAAATTCTCAAGCTTATCCATTATATATGTATCACACACACCATACAGGCACACACAAACACACACACACACACACAAATATTAATTGGGAAAAATAACAACAAACACTGAAACTCAATGATGTCAATTGCCTTGGTCAAGGTCATGAGCCAAATTCTGATGCAGTCAGGATGAGCTGTTTCAGAACACTCCAATATAAGGGCTCTAAAATCTCAGGTGAAATACAATTTTCAAACTGAAAGAACTGAAAACTATTAGTCACAGAATCATTCGTGTTGCTATTGTTCATGTGGTCTCTTACATTGATAAGAACTAATTTCAAAACAAAAAAGGCAGAATTTTCTCTGTTATATTATGTGTAATAACATAGACAGAACACAATTAAATATTTTACTGTTTACTGTATACAGGTCAGGAACACTATGGATGCTTTTCTGCAAATGTAAGTGTGTGTGTAAACATCATCATTGTACACTTCTAGAATTATATCATCACACCAAATCCAAATCTTTGTCTACAATGCAATTTCCCTTTTCTTGCTTATTCATCTTCAAGTAGTGATTAGTCTATGTTCTCTGTATAAAGTTCATTATTACAAAAGTCCTTGACACTGAATACTATAGTATTCGAAATCAGAATGAAAAAAACTTTACAAAATGAGAAAAATCCATGTGCTTAGATAGACAAACCAGTGTTTTCAGAAAGGTGATACTATCGAAACTGCTATACGGAATCAACAAAATTCCAATAAAAAGAGCAAAAGCAATTCTTCAAAGAATGCTAAGCTGCAATCCTAAAATTTACATAAATCAAATGAGACCAAGAACAACCAAAGCAGTTCTAAGCAATAATTCAAAGCTAGGAGCGTTACAATTATATCCATCAAATGATATTGCCAAGCAACCGTGATCAAAACCAAATGATCTTGGAACCAATACAGAAACGTGGACAAATGGAAAAACTTCACGCTCATAATCAACCACAAAGTTGATTCAGCCACCTGATCTCTGAAAATTAAATTTTTTTTTGTAGTACCCTGGAAGGAACATAGCCAGTTTCACAAACAGTTCTCATAAAACTTACCCACATGCAGAAGAATGAATTTAGAGCCAGCATTCATCCAAAGAAATCCCAAAGGCCCAGGAACTGGCATGTCTTTCCTACTCAACATACATAACTAAGTGAAAATCTGCACTGTGGTGGGGACCACACCATACCTCATAAGTAAATACAATGATTCTATTCTAAGTAAGAAGGTAAATGTAATATTACAGACACAAGAATTGAGCCTCAAAAAGGTGATGCATTTGTAGAATCCCCTAGGTAGAATGCAGCAACAATTGAGTTTAATCTCATATCTTATTCACAAACTCTGTGAGATGGACTTCTTTGTTTTTGAACCAGGTTCTTGTGTTGTAGCCCAGTTGCCCTTGAATTCTCAGAAATCCTGGTGCCTTGGTGCAGCCTTCCAAATGCTGGAATGACAGTTGTATGCCACAACACTCAGCCCCCAACTCTTTAGAGTCCAGTCACCATGTCACCATCTTGTCAAGATGCAGAAAAGATATTATAACAAACATAAAGTATGGGCCAGACTGAGGGGACCAGTGATACAAGAGACCAAATGGAACAAGGCCAATGACTCCCAGCTATGCCACATCCTCTCTCTGGTCCCATTTTCTGGATCTAAGTGGGATTCTAACACAGTCATCCCACTGCTACAAGGGCTACAAAGGACTTCACACTCAGCTAATGCCAAGCCAATTTTATTGTTTTTGCTCCTTTGTTGGTTGGTTGGTTTTTGAGAAAGGGTCTAAGTCACGAATTTCCCAGGATTCACCCATAGGGGAAGGAGGTTGAGGTAGAGGTGAGAAGTTTTCCCAGAGGGCTGGGTATGCATGACATGTGCCTGTGAGGTCTCCTTGGCTGCTGATGCTCAATGTAGAACTCTGGGGGCTCTGGCTTTCTGCTGTGGCTTGGATGTGAAATGACCCTGAAAGCCTCATGCATTGTTGTGGTTTATCTATGAAACTATGTGATATGACAAAGCAGGGCCTGTTCAGAGAAGTGAATGATAGGCATGGAATAGGTTCTGGGCCTGAGGCACATCATGAAGTGTGTGACCTGAATGAGGTAGATCACTGATAGAGAGGCTACATCTAGAATAAGGTGGCAGCACGTGAAGGCTTGACTTCCTAGAGGCAAAACACAAAGGCCTGCGCAGAAAGGGTAGTACAGGTCCTGGAAGGGCATGCACTCATTCCACCCTTCCTCAATGACTTGGCTTCCACTGTGTGCACAGCTTCTTCTAGACAGAATTCGGTCATGTGCTTCCAGCACTGCCAGACACCCACATGAATGGGTTGCTTCAGACCTCCCAAAATTGACAGCTAGAATAAATCTTTCCTCCCAGAGGTTGTGGACCTTCTTTCTGTATTTGGTCCCAGGAGCAGCAAAGGAACTAAGACTTTCGCCAATCAAAAGACACGGGTTTGAAAAATAAAACACAAACACTTGTAGTTTGAAAGAGACACACTTCGTCCACAGAGAGGCAAACACTGACAGAAAAGGATGCACACGTATACTCAATGCCCCCAGAGCTTGAAAACAAACAGAAGAAGTCAACTGTACTATACCCCATTAATGTGTTCCTAGGCAAAGCAGGTCTCCAATCAAAACAGGTCAGAAGAGACAAAGGCGGACACTAACTACTGCTAAAATAATCCAACAGAGAGTTTACTATTACAAACATAGATGCATCCAGTGTTTTGTAGAACAGAAACTAACAGACATGAAAAGTCAAATGGACCCGAATACAATAACAGGGTCTTCACATAACAAATAGAATAAATGGTCAAAGTTACCAAAAAAAATCATATCATATGACTAGATAAGTTGGCTTCGCCCCAGAGATTCAAAGATAGTTCAACATACATGAATCCATGAATGCAATGCACCACTTAAAAGCAAAGACAAAAAAGCCTTTGACAGAATTTGACTTCCAGTCATGATTTTAAAAAGAAAGAAGGAAGGAAGGAAGGAAGGAAGGAAGGAAGGAAGGAAGGAAAGAAAGAAAGAAAGAAAGAAAGAAAGAAATCACCCTGATGAAGGCTTGCAGTGCATTTCTGGTGAGTGCACCATCTTGAATTTGCTTCTGCACCCATATACACTGGGTGAGGGGGTGCATGCTTTGAACCCCTGCAGTCAGGAAGCAGAGGCAAGAGGACTGCTCTGAGTCCAAGTCCATCCTGGGTCCCATAGTGAGTTCAGAATCAACGTGGGCTACAGGGCAAGGCGCCTTCTCAAAACAAAAAAGAAAAGAAAAGAAAAAATTGATGAAAATTGATGTACACCAAGATCTTACACCTCAGGATGATAAAAGTAGTTTATGACAACACTTTTACCAATATCATCCTAAATTGGAAAAAAAAAAAACCTGAAAGCATGCCCTTTAAATCAGGAACAAGACAAGGGTATCCAGTTTCACCAACCTTGTTCCACATAGTGTTCAAAATCTTAGCTACAGCAGTCAGGAAGAGAATGTAATACAAGCAGTACACATTGGAGAAAACTAGTTTGATTTATCTTTATTTGCAGATAACAGTATTGTCTACACTGAAGTTCACAAAATTCCCTCAGGAGACTCTCAGAACTAACAAATTCAGAGAAGTGGCCAGAAAGAAAATCAACACACGAAGATTAATAGTGTTCCTGTACAGGAACCATGAAAACAGAGAAAGAAAGCAGAAACAATCCTATTCACAATGGTTTCAAAGAAAATTAAATACTTAAGGAAAGAACCTAATAGTAGGACCTATAGAATGAAAACTGTAACACTTTCAAGGAAAAAAACTCAAGGCGACGTTAAAAAAGGAAAAACAGCCCATTCTTGAGTAGGCACACCAGTGTTGTAAAAATGGCCCACTCAAAATACTGCCAACTCAATGCAGTGCAACTCAAAATTGCAAGGTCAGTTTGCAGAGGAAAAGAAATATTAAAATATATTTATATGGGATCAAAAGAGATCAAGAACAGCCAAAACAATCCTAAGGAACAAAACAAAAGCAGGAGGCACTATCATACACGAAGCTATGTACAAACAATGAACTTTAATAACCACATGGTACTGGCACAAAATAAGACAGGTAGAGCAATGAAACAGAAATGAGGACACAGAGACAACCACAAGCACTCAGCCACCTGATGTTTGACAAAGGTTCCCAAAAACATACTCTGGAAAAAAATTAGCCTCTGTAACAAATGCTGTTGGGAGAATTGGTCATCTGAATGCAAAACGCAACTAGACCCACATCTTTCACCATATGCCAGTATCAAATCAAACTGGATCCGAGACTCAGAAATTAAAACAGAAACAATGAACCTTCCACTTTGAAGAGACTGGCCTAGGCAGGAACTTTCTCAACACAACATCTAATGATCTTGAGTTAATTCCAAGAACCCACAATTGGAATTACATCAAATTAAAAAGCTGCTGCAGGACAAATTAAACAGTGTAAAGATAAACCCAATGAAATGGGAAAACAACTGCCAATTACTTCTTGGACAGAAGACTATTACCTAGAGTATACAAAAACAGAAAAATCATATTTTCTAAAATAAAAGGTCTGGTTAAAAATGAGCAAATAAAATGAATAGACAGTCCTCAGAAAAAGTGGGAGCAGACAATACATTTGGGAGAAAATATTCAGCATCCCTAGCAACATCAAAGAAAATGCTAAACAAAGAAACACCCAAGTTGCAAGTAACTCTAGTACCAAGGGCTGATACGAGGAACTCAAAAAACAAATGCTGGCAAGATTGTGGAGAAAAGAACCCTCCTACGTTTTTGGTGAGACTATAAACTGGTACAACTGTAACAGAAGGCAGTATGGAGATTCCTTTAAAAACTGAAACTAGGTCTCCCATTTGAAATATCTTTTCAGGGTATTTTCCCAAGAGTGAAAGCCATCAAACAACAGTGATACGTGCATAGCCATGTAAGTAGCAGCACAATTTGCTGCACAACAAAGCCTCCGAAGCACCTAATATGTCCATCAACAGATGAATATGATGTGATACAATTGCACCTTAATGGAGTACTACTCTGCCATAAGAAATGTAACTGAATTCCTGGTAGGAATATGCAGACCCTTGACACCACTGTGCTCAGGGATATGAATGAGACACAGGATAAATACTAGTGTTTCTTCAATATAAGTTAAAAAAAAAGTACAAGAGAAAAATGAAAGTGCTCTAAGAAAACAGGAAGAATTTTTAGACAGGAAAAGGTAATGTAAGGGATGGAAGTTGGAAGACAGAAGGGAAGCTGATCCAGATCTAGTTTTTTCTACAGAAGTAGCAACGAAAATCAATCTTGTACTTGAGACTACTCCAAATTTCTGTATTCTGGTTGCAGAAATATGTAAGCAGGAGCCATTAACACAGGACTTGCACTTTCCACAGAATGCCTGGCATAGAATTTCTTCAAATAGCCAGTAGCAGGGGCAATAACTTGTCTTAGGATGCCCCCCCAATACATCGACATCTGTAAGAAGTATGTCACTTTACTTGCTGTTACTCTGAGAGAGACTTTTAAGTCCCACTGCTGCTCCTCCAGCTGATCACGTTTATCCCAAATCCACCATAAATAGTGGATGCTCTGCCAAAGCTTACCTGCCCTAGAACACAACATGCCCTGATAGAGATGCACCAGTTGGCAGAGCAGCAGCAGATGATCACAGACCCAGGTGATAAGGAATGAGCCAAAACCACACCAAATGCGAGGAAACAAATGACATAAATTGGGGGTAACTTAAATGTAACAGAGCCTAAAAAGAACAATATATCTGATCAGTTATGCAAAAAAAGTGAATCCTTAAAAATGACAAATGATTGACAATCCCTTAGTGAAACTGAACAAATAATAAAGACAACTCTTCATATGATTAGAGAACAGAGAGGAAACATTGTAACAAACCCCACCTAAATTTTGAAGAGTTTTAGGTAGTATTTTGAAACCTCTTATTTTAATAAAGTGGAGAAGTTAGAAGACATGGCTGAATTTCTAGATGCATATGACCTGCCCACATTAAAACCAGATTCTGTAAAACACTTGGACAATTCTATAACAAATAATGAGATTAAAACAGTTAACAAAAATTCTCTCTATTACTAAAAGTTAAGGAACAAAAAACCTATTACTAAATTTAACCAGACCCTTCACGGTGAACAACACCACTCCTAAAACTATTCGCAAAACATAAAGAGAAAGGATGCTTCTAGAATTACGATGAGGCCACACTACTCTAATACCAAATCCAGATACACACGTGGATATGTGCGTACACAAACAGAGAAATGACAGAACAGTATCTTTTAAATACACATTTAAATGCAATGCACCATGAAAAAATTGTTTTATTTTCAATGTTAACTACTGTTAAACATATGAAATAAACTTACTACATCACAAACATAATTACCAGTAAAAATCATAGGTTCCTGTAAGTGCAAACAAATACCTGTGATAAAATTAGAAATCTCTTTATGAGAACATCAAATCATCATGCTTCATGTGGCAAGGGTGTTGTTCAGTGGTTAGAGTGCCTACCCACCATTAGCTAAGGCCTGTTGTTCAATTCCCCATGAAGAATCACATAAAAATGGTGAGAACAGTACACAGCCCCAGAACCCCAGCACTTGGAAAACCAAGGCAAAAGGATTGCCTTGAGTTCTAGGCCAGATTGGGCTACATACTGCATTCAGGACCACTGGAGTACACAGACTCTCATCTCAAGCAAGCAAAAACATGCTCATAACTCAATATGGTAAGCACAAAAATATTCCTAAAAGAGAGTGGAACAGGTATCCAGGTGAATGAGGCCCCTAAAACCACAAACAGACATGAGCAGAAAAAGAAGCCCTCACCACACATCTTACTCCAAATACTGGAAATGAGAAAAAACATAAAATTAAAAGCTATCAGAAGGCCAGATCACTCACAAACCAAAAGAATGACTGCAATTGTTCAACAGGTTACTTTTACATGCCACGAACACTTAGAATGCCATCACCCAGGCCCTGTAACACAATGATTAACACCTCGAGCCACTGTGATCCCACAAAGTGATTCCTTAAAATTAAACAATAAAGACATTCCATGAGCACTGTAAACTCTAAAAACTGATTTCTACTATGGCACATAATAATACTTAAAAGAAACAGAAATACGGACAAAGAAGTCAATGTCTCTGAGACAAAGGGAAGAAGAAGGCTTATTCGGAGAAAATATAGACTCAAACAAGAGGAAGTGACTGGGAGTCATACATAATTTTCAGTAGATACATTCAATGCACTGTGTCACCTGTAATGAAAACACTGAGGATCAAAAACCAAGACTATTGTACTCCTACTGTCTCTCCTGAAACACATCTTGCCTGCAAACACAGACAGACATGAAGTGCAAAAGTGAAAAGTACTGCTTCAAGCACTTAACCATGAGGCGTTGCAAGGAACTCCCCCAGGGAGAAATGCAGAGCACTAAGAAAGGATCTCCTTTAGACGGAAAAAAAGAAACCAAAGTCCCAGAATTCAAGCAGCAGGTACACTGTAAGTGTGGGTCTGAAGTGGTGACATGGCCCTCAGTGACAGCCTGGAGCCCTGAGCTGGCTCCCAACGAGTGCTCCTGCCTGTGACATAACTGGAAAATCCCCAATCTTCATCAAGGTAGAGACAGATCAGCTGTTTTCCCAAATTTGGAGTCTGAAACATGGCAGCTATTTGGTAGGGAGACACTGAACACAAGCTCAACTAAAAACAGCTGCTAGGGCTAGGGGTTCACCACACCACCTGTTTGCACTTTTCCTTCTCTCAAGTTCTGCCCACCAAAAGCAAGCAGGAGTGGCTCTCTTTGGATCTGACCAGGGAGATTTCTAATTAGCCCTTGTCAAAAGAGACACCACCAACAGTGCAGGCCAGTGCATGATAGGTCCCCATGCAACAATCAAACGTGCAGCCGCACTAAACGCCACTGTGCCCAGTTTTAACAACAAACACGACCTGACATAACTGACTCTAATCCCATCATAGTAGCGGACTGTGATACTAACCTATCAGAAACAGATAACGTGGGGCTGGAGGACTAGCCAAACAGCCAGAGTGCACTTGTCTAGTGAGGGCAAGGCCCTGCACTCCATTCTCCAGTACCACATCCACCTGGCGTGGTGGTGCATGGCTGCTATCCCGCCCCTCAGGAGGCTGAGGCCAGGCCAGCTTGGGCTCCATCTTGAGTTCAGAATCAGCCTGGACTTCAGAGAAAGACCCTGTTTTCTAAACAAATGCAAAACAATAATAACAAAAGAGAAAACTACTAGTAAAAGAATCCAAAAAACATGTATCAGGAAATTAAATTATACTATGGAGGAAATGGACTTAACCAATAAATTGAGTGTTTTACAAAACTGCAAAAGAATACTTTGAGTACCCCGTATGTACTTGTCCAAACCTTATCCAAAATTGTCATAGGAGTTCATAAAGCAAATATCAATTAAAAATGGCACAATAAAATAAAAATAAAAAATAAGAACCATAGAAACACTCAATACCGTTATAAAGAAATCTGTGAATTAATTCGAAAAGCAAAAGACCTCCCGAGATTCTGCAGCCAAGCAGCCCCACCTGCAAAGAGCAATTAAGGCTCAAAAGCAATTTGCATTCTTAATGACTGACAGCTGAGACCTGGGTAATTCACAGCAGCAGTCTACCAGGCTTTTAAAAGGAACAAATGCTAATGTCTTTCACATAATATTGAACAAAGGTAAGACATGATCCAAACCAAACTATGAAATCAGCATTACTCTGACAAAAACCACACAAGGATACAGGAAAAACCCAAATTCTTCAGACCAATATGTACATCACCACAGATGCAGACACCTTCAGATAACATTTGCATTCACCCAACTCAGCATCACATTCTGAAAATCTACATTAGGATCAAATTGTTTTTATTTTGTGGATGTCAAGGTAGTTCAACACTGACTAACGTTGGCAAAACTGGGTAGCTGAATTAGTGGGACACAGCAAATGCAGTTCTGAAAAAGCTGATACCTATGAGTGCGTCTGCTACAAAACATGCAGTTCAAAATAAATCATCTAAAGATGCATCTTGCAGTTCTCCAAAACAAAGAACAAACCAAACCATAGCCAATGGGACCTGAGAAGAATAAAAGAAAGGAATAATGATCACAGTGGCTGCACCTAGGGGTAGGGACCTCTCTCCCAGAGATGTGGGGCCAAATGTCCTTGAAGTGGGGAGCCTAACTCCAGAGAAAACCTGCACTGGAGTCAAGGATCCAAGTAACGTGAAATTACCGAGGGCCAGGGGTGCGACGGGGTCAGGAATGGCAGGACTTCAGGGCGGCATCGGGGTAGTGGGACTAGGGACCTGTGGGGTCATAGCAGGCCCACACTCACCCTGCTTTGGGTGTAAGGCCCTTGCCAGGTTACACTCCGGCTCCTCTCCTCCACCCTGGCTCCTCAAGACAAGCAGAGTCCCCCAGGCCGCTGCTGGGGCTCCAAGCAGCAGTCAGGCTGCTAAGGGGGCCTTAAGCAGCAGTCCAAGCTCAGGCAGCGCGGTGATGCTCAGCCATGGGTGGCCCAGCACATCTAGGGATGCAGCACAGAGCTGCCACCACGGCACAGCCAAACACCCAGCCCCTGCCTGGCACCCCTAAAAGAGGCTGCCATGGCCGAAGCAAGACCCCGCATGCTCCACCTCCCGCGAGATTCTACAGCCCAGCAGCCCCACCCCTAAAGAGCAATTAAGGCTCAACAGGAATTTGCATTCTTAATGTCTGCCAGCTGAGACCAGGTGAATTCAAAGCTGGAGTCTTCCAGGCTTTTAGTAAGGAAGAAATGCCAATTTCTTCCATGGATGTGGATGTCAAGGTAGTTCAATATATGTAGGAATGCATGTAATATATTATGGAAATAAAGACAAACATTACAGAAATACGCAATAGATGCTAAAAAAACCTTTTAATTATAACCAACACCTTCATAATATCCTTTTACCATAACCAACACCCCTTCAAGATATAAACCCTATGTAAAAAGGTAAGGATGTTACCTCAAAACGGTAAAAGTGCATGTTATAAATTTCACCCAACATTAAATGGGAATAACCAGAACAATTATTTGTAAAGTTCGGATGAGATGATGGTGTCCACTCTCACCATTGCTGATCATTATACTACTTAAATTATAGCCTGAGCAATTAGGCAAAACAAAGCCAAGAAACTTGGGGAAATAACAATAAAGTTATCTACAGTCGTGAATGCTAACATACATTTACAACGAAAAGCAAAAGAAAAATCTGCCTTCAGACTTAGCTCCCATGAACAAATTATGCCATGTGGTAGACTACAAAAGCAATACAGGAAATTCATTTGTGGTTTTCTGTTTGAGAGAGGGACTTGCTCTGAAGAGCAGGCTGGTCCTGAATTCACTATAAGCCCCAGGCTGGCTTCAAACTCACACCAATCCTCCTGCCTCAGCCTCCCCCAAGCTAGGGTCACAGGCATGTGCCACCACACCCAGTTTCACCTAAGGTCTTCTACACTAATAATTGAGAAAAATATGAAAACCATTTTATTTAGAATGCTCTAAACATTAAATATAAAATATCAACCAAACTGAGAAAACATGAGACCTCTCAACAAAAATCTCAGAAGTTCGAAAAAGAAATGAAGGAAGACTTCTGGAAATCAAAGACAAACTAAAACGTGAATATCAAATCTGAAGGTGAAGAGAGTAGGACACCTTGTAGATGAGGTTGAGCTGCTGGATCCTGAGTTGGGTGATGTTCTCAAAACAGCACACCACCACAAGGGCTCACGACCCTAACCCTAACCCTCACCCTAACCCTAGGAAACAAACCAACTTTGTTTTATCAAAATTTTAAAAATCTTACAATTTCATATAAATCACACAAATCTCTGAGTATCCAAATCAATTGTGACCAAAACAGCAATACCGGTGGGGGCCTAATACTTGATGTTAACTATATTATATTCTAAGACACCATCATAGATTTGGAATAAAATCAAACACAGAGGCCAAAGAAAGAGATAGCAGAACTGCAAAATACACACATGTACTGCCACCAGATCCTCAGACAATGTAACAAAATGTTTATTTCTGGATAAAAAAGACTCTACCTACCATAGGGTGCTGGCAAAACTGGACATGGATCTAAAGAAAAATGAAATCTGTTCTTCTTACCTTCTACTAATAAATGTCAGCACAAAATGGGTCACAGACTGTTATGGTTTGGACCTAGGGTTTCAAACCATTTACAACTCCTTGGGAGATTCCTCTTGAAATACAGGAACTTTCTTTTTTTCCTCTGCATTTCTGGCAGAATACTGCCATGAATTTCACAGCTGAGAGGAAAACGCACTAGGCTGCTCCAGGAGGACAAATGATTGATTACTACAAACTTAACATAATTAAATCAAAGGTCAGCATGCAGGAGCTAGAAACATATCTCACACAGATCACTTTCAAGACCTGCTACAATTGCTCCCCTAAGCAGGAGCCCTCATTTTTCCCCTGGGTATAAAAGGCTGTAAAAACATAATAGTTGTTCCATCCCATACATGAGATGGTCCCACAAATCTGCCTGAGTGTGTTGCACACAGGAGAAGCACCGCATTTGGAGGAAGATTTATTAGCCCCTGACTGAGAACGGGCTACTGCCCCCAAAGAATTCTCAGTCCCACAGCAGGGATGGGGTGAGGCGTATAAGAGGAAAAGCCACAGGAATGGGAAGGATTACAAGAAGAAGAGGGAAGGGCACATTTCCAATAGCAGCCTTTGGCCGGCTATCAGCAGCAGAGAATGAGTCACCACATCTAGCTACACAGGAAAGGTGACAGGGCAAAGA
The DNA here is from genome assembly GCA_004027205.1 of Ctenodactylus gundi. Taxonomy (NCBI): domain Eukaryota; kingdom Metazoa; phylum Chordata; class Mammalia; order Rodentia; family Ctenodactylidae; genus Ctenodactylus; species Ctenodactylus gundi. The sequence continues at coordinate 131,678 of PVKB01004305.1, read as the reverse complement.
GGACACCAGGAAAATCTAAAACGGAGGCGCTCTTGCCACTACAAGTGGATTATTCATTGAGTGCACTGATTCAGCCTCCCACTGAACAGATTGGCTTTATGTTGTGCTGGCCACGATATTTGGTACCCACGCCCGCAGCGCAACCGGGGACTGAAGGATGCTCATCGACTATAGCAGTTTGGTGGGAACATGAAAGAACTCCCAGCTGAGCTATACATATGCTGCAGCTTTGGGAGAGGAGAGGTAGCCAGAAAAGATCTGGAATGAAACCTTGATTTGAGAGTAAAACCGAATCCAGCCTCACAGATAAATGGAATCTGGAGCCCAAAAATTGGGAATGTTTCAGATTTGTTATAAAATATTAAAATTAAAGAGTGATTGGCTTTTCTTGTATTAAGTATATTGAAAAACCGTGCTGATACTCTTTTGGACTGTAAAATTCTTAAGCAGCTTAGAAAAAAAGTTGGGTCTAATAAGGTTAACGTTTCTTATGTTTATACTATGGCTGATATTCTAGAGAGACAGCCACTGCCTTCCTGGGATTGGACACATATTTGTAAAACGTGCCTCAACAGTGGGCAGTACCTTCTACGAAAGTCATTTTGGGGATAAACGTGGTGAGCAAAGAAAGATGAAGTCAATCAGCTAATGTTCCAAATATTGCTTTTGTGTAAAAAGTGATGCTCTCATGTCGACCATCTATTACATGGAGGTCGAAAATATTTTGGGCAAGTTCAGCTCTATATTATGACAGCCTGGTAACAAGTCAGCTTTTACAAGTACTGCAGAAACCTACAGTTTTTAATACAGAGTGACTAACGCTGTGAGGCAAAAGTTTACTGCTTTCTAGTTTTAAAAGTTAAGGATATTAGCCCTAAATTTTGGCTTACATAGATAAATTGGCATGATTGTTGACTAAATTAAAAAAACAGGATTGATGCTTAAAAGCAACACATAGGGATAGAGGAACGGCTCAGCAGTTAAGGCGCTTGCTTAGCAAGTGCTAAGTCAACTGCTAAGTACCCGAGTTCGATTCCACAGCACCACATAAACTGGGCGTGATGGTGCACTCCTGTAATCCTAGCACTGGGGAGGCTGAGGCAGGAGGATTGCCCTGAGTCCAAGGCCGGCCTGGGCTCCATAGTGAGTTCAGGACCAGCCTGGACTACAGAGCGAGACCCTGTCTCAAAAAAAAAAAAACCCAAAAAAACTTAACACAGTTCAGCCCCACGTAGTTAAAACTTTTACTATGAATGCTACGCAGCTGCGATGGGTTTTGGTGTAATAATGCTGTACCTAGGTCACCTCCCCTGTAACCTCCCCTTCTGAAACCTTGTGTCAACCCTCTGCTGTCCTGGCTCAGGCCTTTCTCTGTACTCTCACCCTGAGAAGCAGGTTCAGTCAGGCCATCAAGAGGATCCTCACCTTGCCTTGGTCGGTTCAGGGCGGGTTATTGAAAGTCAGCCTCTTAACACTATACACAAGGTGAGAGCGGTCTGGTGAGGCGCACACCAAGCCAGCCCCGCCAGCGAGAACTCCCCTTCACAAGGCAGGGCATACCTTAGGCGCCCCCCATCACCACACACAATTCATAGGGGAACTCCACTACGACACACGCAAAACGGAATCTGTTTTTCCAGGCGCCAGGACACCATCGCCTCTCGCCATCCATCCTACAAGACCAGCCCCGGGGCCGCACACACCCAGCGGGGTGCGCGGAGGAGGAGGCCCAGGCCCGCGCCCCACGCACGATGCCATCCCGGGGACAGCAGTCATGGGACGGCACAGGGAGCGGAGCTGTCTGGCGACCCTACCCCTGATGAGCCCCGACAAAGGCCCCCAGCGGGACCCTCCCGGGCTCGCAGGAGAGAGGCGCGGGCCACGGTGGGCACAACGGGGCACGCACGGCCCCCACCGGGACGGCGGACCCCTCGGTCCCCGGGACACGTGGAGGGAGGGCCACTCAACGTGGACGGCTAGGACGGTGCGCAAAGGGAGACGCAGGGGCTGCGACCCAGGGGGCTCACGGCGTCCCCCAAAATCTGCAGGCCCCTTTCTCTGATCGCTAGAGAAGGGTCCTTTCCGCCGAGGGCAGCCGTAAGCACCCCCAAACGACCCTGCCTACTGCAGCGGTGATCGGGAGACAAGGGCGGGGTCTCCTGGAAGGCGAAAGGTGAGCGCACCTGCATTTGTCTTCAGCGGTGGCGGCTGGGGCGGACTGCGAGTCGGACTCCTTCCCTCGCCAGTGGAACACCCCCTCTGCTACCCAGGGAGACAGGCCACATGCCTGACCCACCCGCCGCTGGCCAGGCCGCCCACGGGGCACTCCGTCTGCTGAAGTCCTCCCTTCAGTCCTCACAGATAAGGCAGCTGACCGGCTCCACCAGGGTCCTCAGAGAGGGATCTCAGATTTTTCCAAACAGATTGATAAATTTTCATTATGTTGCAATAGAAGCAATATTATTTACAACTTCCAGAAAGTCCCAAAATGTGAAATTATCTTTAACAAAAGTTATACCAACAACTAGACATTCTGTGGTTTTCTACTGTGTTTTGTTTTGTTTTTATAGCTTCACTCAGTTTTGTCTCATTTTGAGCAATTTCAACATTGCAGACTGAGGATGCTGAAGTTTCAGGACTATTGTATTTCACTCTCAGTGTTTCTGTGTTTTCTGTTCTTTTGGTATGTAAACCTTTGTTTATAGCTGCTATGGTTTGGATCTTGAGTATCCCCAACAGCCTCATGTATTTGGAATTGTGTGTTATTGAAGGGCAGAGCTTGGCTGGAAGGGGCAGATGTTTGGGGGTTGTCCTGGAGGGATTATATAAATTTGTTGAGACTGAGGGTTGCCCAGGCCAGAGCTTTCAGGTGTTTGTGAATAGGGGAGGAGCACCCACCCTGAAGGGACCCAACTAGCAGCCTGAACTTATTAAAGGAAGGAAGAAGAAGCATTGCTCCAACTTCTTCCTGGGAAAGCCCTAGCCTTTGCCTGAGTGTTGGCTTCTGTCTGCAATGGGGTGAGCAGCTTTCCAGACTGTCTCTGCCATGTGCCTTCACTGTTGCCTGCTGCCCCATCAATGGACTTTGTGTGTGAGAGATCTTCTAAAACTGTGAACTAAATAAATCTTTCCTCCCTTAAATTGTGGATGTTGGGTATTTTTGTCACAGCAATGAGAAAATAACTAAGGCAACAGTCAAGTGATTTAAACTTCATCTTCAAACATCATCATCTTTTCTTTCACATTATTCTTCCTTATAATAAATAGACCCAGAAAGCTGAAAAATATTGATATTAGAAGATTTATGATATTTTTCATTGTTTGAATATGTCAAGCCTTAAACATATTTTCATGATTTTTATTTATCCCAGTATATATGTCTGTTCAAGGCAAAACGAATTAGAGCAAACACAAATTTATAGTTGCCTAAAACAGTCCTTTGCCTTAAAAATAGAATGTACTAAGATCAATGTAAACCTTAAATTTTGCACTTAGTAAAATAGAAAAAAAGATAAACAAAGATAACAAATTACAAATGTACCTTGTAACAATAAATAATAATATTAAATTTAAAAGACTGAATAATATTTATAACAAAATGTAGAGAATAGAAAATGTATTAAAATGAACATAAACTACACATTCTCAATTAAAAAACATACTTTAGAGTCTGTGACAAAAAATTGAAAGTAAAAGGGTGGGAAAAGGTATATATATACTGCAAAATTTAATAAAGAATTCTAAACCCATTATATAATATTAAAAAAATAGAATGTGCTTCAAGATGTGCCATACATACACAACAATTCCCAAGTTGGATGTATTATTATATGTACCACATACTGATACATATACTAATACAAAATAATAATTATAGAAGTAGAAAAGAAAAGAACCTTGAGGGAAAAATGGGATACGCTTCTGTGCTTCCAGCACAAGTGTCAGCACCATCCCCACCACTTCAGGCATGACTCCCCATGTGTCTCTTTGTAAAATGAGGAACAGACAGACAAGCTGGACCCAGGGTAGAAAAAGCAGTACTTGAATGAGCTGTCTTAACTTCTTACTCATGTATCTAGAAACTGCCTACAATGTGTAAATATTAGGTTTAAAACTAAACCTAACAAGGAATAGAGGTAGCATTAAAATTATTGCCAAAAAGACTTCAATCTCTTCATTTGGTGCAAATTAATCCTCTTAATAATTTTATCCTAAGTTAAGTTTTAAAAATATAAAAGTATTTTTGTGTGGACATTTATCCCTTTGCTTGTATTCTGGGAAGTATAAAATTAAGTTAGCTTAAGTTAGGCAGTGGGCATATTTTATCTATACATTAGATATTTATGACCTTCCTTACATGAAGAATTGTCTCAACAAAATAACAAATTATTTCCATTTTTCTAGAGTTTGAAAACAGCCTTTCAGAAAAGTTGAATCATCACATCACATTTTCAGTAACTCAGGAGCACATCTCCAAAGCTGACCAGGCATTCCTGGTGAGTAGATGGTGTTCACTCATTGAATATTAGATTGACACTCTATTTGAATGAATGTCAACTGATGTCATAAAGCTTTTCTTCATTATCTTTCTACAAGACCTTCTATATTCTCATTTGCATAGGTCATTCTGGCTCTTTAAAATATGGCCAATAAGTATTAAATATAGATATAGAATAAAATTTTGAGTGAGTCTAGTATTTTGCCTCTATATTAACTAAAAATATTGAAGAACTTTTTATCCTTCTATACTCATAATAGCTTGTGTAAATTTTTAAATGTTAAGACATGAATAAAAATAATAAAATATTCTGCCATTTATAAATAAATATACATAAATACCTTGTTGTATTTTATTGTCTCTTTTTGCAAAATATATCACAAAATATTGTTTTTTTAGGTAAGGGTATAAAATGTTTTTCCCTTTGGCATGAGCTAATGGGAGGCAGCCATGTTTACCACTGTTGACACACACAAAAAATATTATTTTTGTCTTAAAGAGTATAAGAGATGGTTTATTCTGAAGCCAAATATGAGTGACCGGGCCTGGGAATATGCATTCACGATTTCCCAAATAACACATTCCAATGAACAGCAGTTGCATACAGTACTTATAGATACAGAATAGAATACAATCATAAATCAAAGCACATTGTGAAGACATTGGTGGAAGTAGCAGGTGGGCAGGTCATCTGAAGCGGGGAAACTTCTGCCATAGGCCTCAGGTGTTGTCTAAAAACATTGTTAGCTCTCCGGTAGGTGGAAAGTGAGAGGTTACTGCATAGCATTTTAAGAGTTCCTCAGCTATCCTAGGTATGTTATACCTGAAAAGATTTACCACAGGATGTTAAGTCAGATGCAAAAGGAGAGAACAAGGGTGTGGCCATGAAAGGGCCAAGATGGGCCCCTCAGTCTGGCTGTGCAGATACCCAGTCTGTCCACAGGTTCTCCAGGATCCATCCAGCTACTCAACAACCTCATTATGAAGAAAACTGTTTCCTTTATCACCACTGTGCCTGTAAGGCATGAGTTAGTGGGGAAAAAAGAGTTTATTTTTTCAAAAAATATGGTAGCGGTGATACTATAAATTTATGACTTTTTAAAAAATTATGACTTAATAAAGAATTCAGTCTTGGGGAAAAGATGAACATAAAGGCATGTATCAGCTACTAAATTGACATTTTAAAAATATATTTTGATTTCCTCCATTGATCTCTTTAATTTACAAAAATACAAGATTTTGGCCATTGCCACATATGTAAGCTGAGAAGTCTGATTTGGTCCACCACAGTGATAAAGTGGAACTCTCAGCTATTATCAGAAAGGCAGGAAATCTCTAAGTCTTAGGACTTTTATTTTTTCTACATAAAATAAGCATTGTTTCACTCAAATTTCAGGAACAAATGATCCATGAAATTGCTTTAAATAAATAGTAGATAAAAGTAGTAGTGATAATTTAAAAGGTCTCAGTGTTGGAGGCTTAACAGAAGAGCTACTAGCTTGGATTTAAGTTCTTCGGCTTGTTCTATGTCCTGAAGCCAGTTCTCACTGGTTGTTTTGACTTTTGAGTTGAGCTCATCTATTTATTTTAATACTTCCTCTTGTTAAATCTCACTTCCAGGTCTTAAGTTTACAAGAAACTAGAAGGAAAGATTATATAAAATGCTATCAACTCTGATATCTCAGTTATTGTTTAAACAAAGATCACATTATCTAGGAAAATATGTACTCATTTGCCCTTTACCGTTTACCTTCCAGGCAGTTGCACAACATCCAAGGAAAAGGCCAGGTAGAAGCCACAGCCTGGAGGGTTGAGAATCTCCCACATCTTTTATTTTCTTCCTGGAGATGATCCACGGTAGAACAGCAGAAAGGGCAGGACAGTTGGGTAGCTTTGTTCTTCTCCATGTGATTACTTTATTTGGTCTAAGGAGCAAAACTTATACAACCACAAATAAAAATATTTAAATACACAGCTTATTCCCTAATCCATGTTGGTAAGACACTGGAGCTCCTCCACCAGGATTCTAGTGGTTCCAGACTCCTTGCCTGTGGTGTCTGTGAAAATATTGTGAAAGGAAGCCTAGCCTCCCAAGTTTCTGTTACCCTGAATTCTGCATCTCAGAATTCTTAGCAATGCCCTAGGGTGTACATAAGGACATCATGCCATGCAGTTTTGATAGGTAGAAAGTCCAGTTACTACAGTTATGTTTTGTAACACTAGGTTTCCAGTGGCTTACCTCAGTTTTAAGTGAGTAGAGTGTATTAGCTCTGAGTAGCAGCACAAAGTACAGCCCCCACCTTTGGCTCGTCAGCTTACAAATCATTACCTCATAACTGATATGCCTCATGCTCAGTGACAAAGCATTTCAGATATCACCGTTTTGTCAAGTAACACCAGACCCTCAAGAACTCAGTTCCAATTTTGACTTCCACAGTATATTAACTGTGACAGTACCACAGGGTACAAACTCCACTGCTGTTGTTCAATCAACAAATCACTGCCTAATGATACATGTGCCTTCTGCCCAATGGCCCCTGATAACAGTCTGCTATGGATTGGACAGAACACCTGCTGTTCGGTTTACACACAAGCAAAGCATGAAGGGCGCTTCCTCGTCTCCCAGTCATGAGCCTCTGAGATGTTTTGTTACTGGTGAAAGGAGAATGGACCAGCTAAGAGGAGATTATGTGAAAATACGAGCAATAACTCACTGACTGGAAGAAAAACAAGTGCCATGCGATAATAGAAGAAATAGCGGACAGTGGGGGAGCTGACACTGCTACCACTTGAAAGATCAAGGTAAAGGGCCAGAGTTAGTGAAGACCTGTCCGTCAATATGAATAGAGAACACGTATGTGATTAAAGGAGTAAAGATGTGTTGGGTGGAAAGAAGTGAGGAAACCTCTTCCTTAGAACAGTGAGGCTGCCCTCCAGAGTGACTGCCTGGCCAGTCCCAAAAGGAGGCACCAAAGCTGGCCGTGTCTTTGCGAGTGCTGATAGTACTCTGCTCCCTGTCTGAGTGACCAAGATCCATGGAATGGGTTTAGGATTAGACCTTATTTTATATTGCATTTCTTTGATTTTTAATGAGGTTGGCCTCCTCATATAGTTGGGAAGAACTTGAGTTTCCCTTTTTATAAACAGCCTGTTCAAATCTTTAAAATTTTATATCTTGATCTAACAAGAAACAAGTGTGTTTTGCTCAGTGTCTATTTTCTAATTGACTCAAGGTCTTAATTGTTGATTTATAATGTTTCTTGTGTGGTTGGAATATTAATACCAGATCAGTTTTCTTCCCTGGCAATATCTCATATGCATTTGATAACTCTGTCACTTTCCTTCACTTTCATATAGTCAAATCCACCAATTTTTGGCTTATTGGGCTTTATAAGTACTCCAAGTTGTTATTTATTAAACCTGTATTTTTCACCTTATAGAAAATAAACACACTTGTTAAAAGTTCCTTTATTTAGAAACAAGATGGTAAATTCTATTTATTTCTTGGAAATGAAAGATGTAAAAAGACAATTATAAAACAGAAGGGTAACTATATTTATTAATTAATTTTACTACTTAAAAAACTAAATATTAATGTCTTGAGCTGTTTTGTTTGTGTTGGTGGGTATATTTTGTGTATAAATTATACATATATTTCTATGAGTGTAATGAGAAATTGTTAGGTAGAAATTGTAGGATAGTTATATAAGGAAGCTGAAACTGTACAAATACAGGAAAAACTGACCTTGATGTCCACAAAGTTAAAAGATAAAGCCATAATGCAATATCACATTTGCAGCAAAGCATAATGTGTCTGCTGGTGGTTAAGAAGGTGCTTCTGGGCAACCAGTCATGCCTCCCCGGGTCCCCAGGTCCCCAGGTCCTGCTGGTGCTTGGCTTGCACCAAGGGGAACTAGGTGCATGTAAACCCAAGAATAATGAGGGAATGTTTGCTGGGCTTGATGTAACTTGATGGTAGACTGCTGTGCCCTGCTTGCTTGGCCCTAGATTCCCTGCCCACTGCTGCAGATAAACATAGAATACTAGTTGAATAGTGACGAAATTTGAATAGTGTGCAGCTTAATGTGCAGTAACTTCCCAATGTGAATTTCTTAGCTTTGATTCATATAGGTTGGTACACAAAATGTTAACATTAAGGGAATTAGCAAGTGTACAAAGGAACTTTCTACAATATTTTTGCAAATTTTCCATAAATCTAAAATTATGTGAAAAGGAAGAACCTATTAAGAGTAGAAAGAAGACCTAAGTTGTGCACCTGTACACAAAAAGCCCCACAAATCTAAGGTGTAGTAATGTGCTGGTGAGAGTGACAGAGAAGAGCAAGTGTCACATCAGAAGCCACCTGTGAAGGCAGGGACCAGAGAGGGGCAAGAGGGGCTTCTGTGTGCTGCTCATATCCATTTTCTGACCCAGAGTGGTGGGCACATCTGTGTCTTCATGTTATGCTAATTTACTGAATTGTACTTTTCTTATACTCTCCATCAACAAAAACAAAGCTTAAAAATACTTCTATATTTACTAGTTAAGTACTTTCCTGTCAGTGGTAAAGGACAGTATGAAGAGAACACACAGCAGAAAATGAGGTGGATGAGTAGCAGGAGAACCTGTGCAGGTCACAGGTAACAGTCATTCAATGCCCGGAGCAGGAGAGGGTCTTGGGAATCACAGAGTTCACAGGGACTGGGTCTCTGTGGAGGCATTGCCGCAGGTTCTGCCGTGGTAGAATGAGGTAGTGCCCAACAGCAGTGTTCCGGCCACGTTTCCCAGGGGACTCTGGTGCACTGAGTATATACTTCCAAACCGTCCCAGGAAGGGGAGATGACTTCCCAAAGCCAGAGTGTTCCGAAGTAGCACAGAGCTACAATCCCCAGGACCCAGCACCCTTCCCCCCTGCCTCCCCGCCCCACTTACAGGCTAAACCCAGCAATGTCTCCTGAGGAATGACAAGACTATAAGTGAGTGCCACCACCTTTAATAAGACTAAAAAAGATTTCTTCCTACCATCGTGGCCTTTTCAACACCAGAAATAGCTGCTGGTGTTTTCCTAACATACTTTATATTTTAGCATTAATACATCACTTGTTATTCACAAGTATTCAACAATAGCACATTACAGATTCATAGAGCCCTACAGCCTACCTCCTCTTTCTCTTTTCCTCACTACTAGAGATTGACCCATGGGGGTTCTCTACCACTGACCTATATCCTCAGACCTTTTATTTTTTATTTTTTATAGTAAGTTGTCCTGGTTGGACTAAATCTTGAGATTTTCCTGCCTCAGCTTCCCTCAGTGCTGAGATTACAGATGTATGCCTTTATTTTTAAGATGATAAAACTGATATCTAAGATATTAGTAACTTGTCAAATGTTTCTAGTTCGATTTTCATTTCTCACATCAATAAATTAGATGGGTTTCTTCTTTATAGTAAACACTGGATGAGATAAACTAATATGCAGTGTGGAACGTTATTAGTTTTGACTTTGGTACTTTCATGTATACTTAAGCCTCTCATGATTTTATAAATGTTTCTGTTTCAAAGTGCTGCTAAACAGTGTGAGGACAACACATAAAACATGTATTGGACACTTCAAAAAATTCAAAGTATTCTTTTTTAATGTGGTAGCAATGTAAAGTAAATTATAGGAGAATTTAAGAATATTTTTTAAGAAATAATAATTTTACATAGGCAATAATAAGGAATATGACCATCATGCAAGCCAATGCTACGTGATTCTGCCACAAGCCCCAAGGTGAGGGGTCGATTCCCTGATTGGTCAAGTATTCATCTCCAGAACATCTGAAATTCAACAGAAAAAAAATCATTCCTAGCATAAGTTCAATTTTGCTCAATAACTTCATTGCTCCTTAAAGAAGGCTACAGGTTAATCAATCATTAACAATCATCTCTTCAAAAAAAAAAAAAAGCTAACAGTCATTAAGAGCCTATAAATTTGCTACATTTACTAAGCAACTTGCCCCTAACAGCTCAGGTAATCACTCAGACAATCCAAAAAATTCTCAGTATTGCACACATTTGAAAGAGAGTGAAGGAGAAGCAGACTTCATGAACTTCATGTTTACAGAGGCATGCTGTGAACCAAGTTGCTAGCCTCCTCAAAATTTTTTTTTTTTGAGACAGGGTCTGCCTCTGCAGTCAGGATGGTCTTGAAGTTACTGTGTAACCCAGATAGCCTGGAACACACAGCAATCTTCCTGCCTCAGATTCCTGAGTCATGCATCACCACATCCAATCTATATGATGCTGGTGAATTGAGCCCAAGACCTTGCATTTGCTAGGCAAGCACACACACACACACACACACACACATATAGTCAGGAGAATAGGTATTCTCCAAAGAGGAAATCTGTTCTTTATTGTGGGGAGGGATTTATTGCATTTCCATTTGTATGCAGTACACGCAATACATAATGTTTACAATAAATGAGTATTTTGTGCACATTATATCACATCAACATTACAATCCCTTCCCATTTTTGGCCCTCTCACAGCCTCCCCATTCTCCCATAACTCTCACTATTACATCCATTTGATTCTATAGAATTTCTGTATTCTGGGTTTCCAAATCAGAGAAACCATGTGTTATTTTTTGATCTTCTGCATCTGATTCACTTCACTACTCAAATCAGCACTCTTTATCTCAGCTTATCACCCCTAGAATGGGCTGCAGTGGCCATATCTTGATGCTTCTTCTCTGGGTCCAGCAGAGCCCCTTATTGGGACAATTTGCCAAAAGTTCTTTCTTTCTCTATCTTACTATATCTTTATTGAGATACTTTAACATGGTCTCACCCACCAGTCCAAGTAAGAAAAGACCTATAACAATGAAATTCATAAGACTAGAACATGTGAGAAAGAAACAGAGAAGTTAAATTTCAAATTCCTTAGCTGAGTACTGAAAGGGTAAATGTTTGTACATTCAAAAGACATTCGGATTATCGTTACATCAATCAGTTTTCTTAGGATAAACTTACATCAGAGACTGAATAAGTGCACTGCTACATTAAATGAACTTAAGTCTATATCAAATTGCTACTAAATGAACTTAAGTCTGTAATCACAAAAGCATATTACACATAAAGCAATAGATATAATGGCATAATTAGTTATTTCAGAATTTTTTAAACTTCCATAGATTATTCACATTTCACTAATTACTGACATTTTACCAGATTTGGCTGATCACTTCATTTAACTATGCATCCATAAATTCATGTATATATATTTTTCAAAGACTTTATACTAATTCCTCAGGTTGAATATAATTATTATGTTTTGCAAACTAATATACTATTACAAATAATAATTATGGAGGAAGTTTCACAGATTTTATGAGAAAGCTGGTACTGTTTTAGTAGGATACCAATCAAATGATTCAAATAACAATCTATTTTTTGTTACACTTTCTCTTTAGATGTTTCCTTTCCTCCACGTTTTTTGGTGCTGCTTGTATCTCTCAAAGATTCCTTCAAGTATTTTCTGCAATGCTGGGCTAGTGGTTGCAAATTCTTTTAGGGATTCTTGATTATAAAAAATTTAACTTCTTTGTCAATTTTCAGGGATAATTTTGCTGGATACAACAACCTAGGTTGACACTTGCTGTCTTTTACAGCTTGAAAGATACTGTTCCAGGGTCTCCTTGCTGTTAAAGTTTGCATCTGTGGTAATTCAAATGGGTGTGCCTTGGTAGAATGTCTATTTTTCTCTTGCTGCTTTTAATATTATCCTTTATGCTGTATTTCTGAGATTTTGATTGTTATTTATCGTGGTGAATCTCACAGCTGGTTTTGGTAATTTGGTGTCCTATAAGCTTCTTATACCTAAAAATTAATGTCTTTTCCTAGATTTGGGAAATTTTCTTGCATGGTTTCAGTGAATAAATTCTTTGTACTTTAGGTGCTGTCTTCTGCTCTTTCTCCCACACCCATAATTCTGAGATTGGTTCTCTTTGACTCATCCACCAGCTGTTGTATCCAGTTACTTTGCTCATTTCTAATTTTGGAGTCATACCTAATTATGGCATTTGTTTCCTCAGCCTTGTCTTCAAAGGAAATTCTGTCCTCACAATGTCGAGTCAATGTTCCCTGTTTTCAAATGTATTTTTTATATCCTGAATTTCAGCTAGATTTCTTTTCAAAATTTACACTTAGGTATCAAAATATTCCTTTATATCTTGTATTTCCTTATTTACCTCAGCCAACTTTTTATTTGTGGCTTCTATATGTTCAGTAAGCTTTGTCTCCATTAGAACCACTATTTGTTTAGCGAGTTACTCTTTAAGGCTATTGATTATTGCTTGCATTTCTTGAAGAATATCTTACTTGAACTGACAGTTTGACTCATTTATTTGTGTTTTGACTTCCTTCCCTATGAGTTCCACTATTTCAGAGCCCATCACATTAGTTTCTGGGATCTCAGGTATCTCTGTGGGTGTCCTGTTGCCTTGTCTTCTTCCCATGTTTCTGTTATTGAGGGATTTCACTTTAAAGTCCTAGCTAAGAGATTTCTGAGTATGAGGGTGTGTGGGAGAAGCCAAAAATCCTCTGAATTCTGTTGTAGGAGTAGGCAGTGAGGGAGGACCTAATAACCCAATAGCCTCGAGGTGTCTTGATCACACCCAGCCCCTTCAGCAAAGCTCTCCTGTGTGTCCTGGTTTCCCTTCCCTAGTGGTGGGGCTCTCCACCCTCAGAGGTGCTTCCACTACACTCAAGCCATTCAGGAGGCTGGTGGTTTTTCTCTCCACTCCACAACTGTTCCTTGTGCTAGTTTCTTTCTAGCCACTGTTTAAAAGTGATCCGCTCCCCACACCCCCAATAAACCCTGATAAACTCTTCTGAGCTTTCTTTTACTCTAAAGAGTTCAGTCTCAGGCTTTTATTTTAAAATGTTGTCTGCTACATCGTTGCCTATGATGGCTACCAAGCATTGCTTCAGGAGGCCTTTATCAGGTGGGGCAGTGCACATTGTGTTTGTAGTATGCACTACCCACAGGCTCATGTTTTGAAGGCTGGGACTACCAGCTGCTGTCAATTCCTACTTCTTCCAGTACCATTGGTAATGCTGTGTGTGATATTGAACCTTGATCTGAGGTTCTGGGCTCCAGGCTTTCCTCCATCTGTGTGGATGCCTGCAGCTCAGGACCACACTCAGTCGGCCTGGGACTGCTCCCCGAGCTGCTGTTTTCCCCCACTTCTTTGGGATTTCTGACATTCCCATGGCCTCCTTTCAGTCGTTAGGGTGCTCCTTCCTCTCCTAGCTTGGTCAGAGGTTCCTAGTTCTGGGTGGGCTTTTCTCCATTTGCAGATGCCAGTGTCTCCTAGTCATTTGAAGTTGGCCTGGGGCAGTTTCCTGGGCTGTTGTCTACCTCCACTTTCCATGTATTTTTGGAGTTTCTGACCTTCCTGTGGCCTGATTTCAATTGTTGGGGCACCCCTCCCTGTCCTAGCTACATTGAACAGATGGCTTTTTGATTATATTCTCAACTTTTTAAGTGGGTCCACAAGAAGACATTGTGCAGCTCTGTTACTCAGCTGCCATCTTGACTGGAAGTCACAGGCAAGCATTTTAACTGCTAAGCCCCTATCCCCCTCCTCAATTTTATTTGTTAACAAATCTACAATGTCACTCACTTTAATATTCATCATGTATGTATTCACTTATTTCCAATGAGGAAACCCTCAGCTGTGACCAGTGACATCAGTGGCCCTTGTTAAGAGTCTCTTTGCAGTTCTGCTCCCCCACAAGATGGCTGTCCAGAACACAGGCTATGAATTCCAAAAGTAGGAACAGAGGGGAGCAAGGGCTTGTGGCCATCCCATTTGGCCCATTCCTGCTCCAGGACTGCAGTGAGCCCTGCAGATACTAAGCTACAGGGCCTTACCACTAGGCCCAGGATCAGACTCAAACCTTAGAAAGCAGCTGGAGTTAGGGTGAAGGGGAGGGGTGCTGCTGGTCCAGCTCTGGCTGGAAGGGCCCTGGTGTGGTCTGCTCCCATTTCTGTGCATTTAAAGACAACCACGGCCTCTCTTTAGAGTGGAGTAGCTTCCTCCTCACTCTGTGGGGAGGAGCAGCAGGTGTGTGTGAGCATCTGGCAGCTCTGCCTTAACTGGTCCCACTTTCCCTGTCCACTCCTACCTGAGCTGACATGAATTTGGGTCACAGAGACACCACAACAGAGCAAATAAAAAAGGTGTGAGCAAGAAGTAGGTTTCCTAGGTTTCCCTGTCTATGACAAAAGAGGAGCTTACTCTATTGCTATACCAATTGTTTCCATGCTGTTGGAACTCTCTGAAGAGACTTCAAATGTTAGCATTCTCTTTTCTCTCATTAACTTGTGTATTAAAATCAAATCATTAGTAACAATCATGGAAAAAACAATATTATTAAAATTTTTAAATAAGATTCTCTAGTTTTATTAAAACCTGAAATTTTATTTTAATGACATTGAGCAAAGATGAAATTGCCTTCTCAACCTACTGAAGAGTGTTTCTCCCATCAGGCATTAGATCCCAAGTCAGTTTGCACACACCACACACTCACATAGACAGACACACGCCGCAGCAGGCTTGGACCTCAGTGTCTTCCCAAGGCTCACGTGAGGTAGAGGGAGGTGCCTGCTTGTACATACCACACACTCACATAGACAGACACACGCTGGTCTGGGGTTGGAGCTCAATGTCTTCCCAAGGCTGATGTGAGGCGAAAAGAAGTGCTGGGACCCTCACCCTTTTTATACTATCACTGCAGCTCCAGCTCTTCCTCTGCCCCCAACCCAGCCTCACAGGATCATATAATTCACACTAGCAGAATCACAAGCCCTTGTTCAACTATTACAGCGGCCATTTCAAACTCAAATGGTCTGAAAAATGAGAACCCAAGCATCCATCAAAAATACCAAAAAGTTCTTTTTAAAGTCCCAAAATAAAGAAGCAGTGCACAGGAAATATTTTTCTATGTTAAATACAATTCTGATGTAGTAGAAAAAAGGAGTTGAAGAGTATGTTCACATGTGTTCGTACCCAACAACTCATCACACAGATCTGAAAACATGACTGAGAGAGGCTTGCTGGCCTGAAAGGAGTCCAGCCAGCTCTGAACCTAGGACCCTTCTGTGTCCCATAGTCACCAACACACCATTTTAGAATCCTAAGTGCAAACTTACATTGAGAAGCTGTCACCATCAGTACTGTTGTGTGTGGTATGGAGTCCTGGGCAGAAGTTTAATCCTAAAAATTCATTATGCTGCAAAGCCTATAAGACAAGGAAGAATAGGGTAAATGGCTTTAAGTTTCAAAGTATTTTCAAAAAATTATTACAGCTATGTCTTAGAGTTTATTTCTTATTGTTATTTTTGAAACATATTTTGAAACACTATTTCATATCCATACGTTGTCATAACAAAAGAGCTGAAGATATTTTCCTCAGCAATCAAGAAGCCTTGGGTTGTGACAGGGCTTCCAACAAAAATAGCAAAATGTTTGCCCCAGGGAGCCAAGCTCTGTCTATATTACTCCAAAGCTCCTTTCTCATTCTAATTTTTATCATTATTATTGACACTAATAATAATTGACATTATTTCTCTCATTATTATTTTTTTACAGTACTAGAGACTAAGAGACTAACCCAGGGCTTCATGAATGATAAGGAAGAAAATGCTATACCACTGTAGTCTAACTCCCCTCCCCCATGCTTTTGTTTTTGGGTTTTTTTTTTTTTTTTTTTTGAGACAGCACTCTTCTAATTGTCCAGGCTGGCCTCAAACTTGTGATTCTCCTTCTCTTAGCTTCCCAAGATGCTGGGATTAAAGGTGCATATCACCATATCCAGTTTCTCTCTCCAATTGTATAAAATGTTCTCAATGAGTACTATTAATTTATGGTAAGTCTTTTGTTGTTGTTTGTTTTCATCAAAACTACTTTTAGTTGTGGGAATTAGGACTCAGCTTTGCTGTATTAAGACACAAAGACTTTCCTTTGGAGGGAATTTTCTTGCTAAGGCCAACATGGCTACAAGTATTAGATGGTCTTTGCTTCTCTTCTAGTGACTTTTCAATAGAGACTATAGATTCTAGTTCCCATTCCCACTCATTCATTTCTTTATTAAAGTGAAACAATGCATTTTTCACCAATTAGTCAACCTAAGCTCTTCAAATATGAAGTTTCTCTCTACCCTGCATTCCCCCAAACAACAGAGTGATTGGGCAGAACCCCAGATGATGCTCTGAGCATGTGTTAGCCAAGGATGATAGAAAATTCTCCTCCATTGCTCCTGAAAGGAGATTCTTGGATGGAAGATGGTCATGGCTCATAGCTGGGGACAGAACACAGTTAGGCTTTGTCTTAGTGGCTCCCAGCTCAGAACCCAGATGCAATGACAGCTGAGGACAACTTACTGTGTAGCCATATCGAGGAATGCTGAAGTACTGAAGCCATGACAGCCAAGCTCCAATAGTTCTGAGATTTACCAAGAGACCTGAAAAAAGCTATAAAAAGCGAAACTCAAGAGCTAGAACCAGCCCAATGATTTCACAAAGAATTCTAGAGACAACCCTCTTCAAGAACCACACAACCTTCTCACTATTTTTGATAGTATCAACATGTGCCTGAAATTTCTTCTACTAAAATTAAGCACTTATTATCCTTCTTCATGTGTGAAATGCTCTGCATAGTTATGGCTGTTTATGGAATATAGAACAACAAAGCTTTCATATATACATCTTATATTTCACTGTTTTTGCAGGACATTTAGTTGTCAAGATTACATTCTCAATTTTTTCTGTCACTGCATAAGATGGAAGACAAACTTGCCGTCCCTCAGTATCTGAGAACAGTGGGTCCAGGACCTTCCATACAGATACTAAAATCTATACATGACTAACTCCTTATTTTTAAAATATTGCAGTATTTGCATTTAATCTACTCACATTTTCTATACTTTAAACATACCTATCCTGTATATTTAAAGTCATCTTCATGTTATTTACAAGACCTAATACAATCTAAATAATATGAAAGTTATTGTTGTACTATATTCTCCAAGGAAAATAACAAGAAAAAAAATCAGTGCATACTCTGTACAGATAGTTTTTTTCATATGTTTTCCATTTATGATTAGTTGAGTCTTTGGATGTAGAAGCCATGAACATGAGGGGCCAAGGGTGCTGACTACTCTTGACTGATTGATGGATGGATGAACTAATTGAGAGAGAGAGAGTGTGTGTGTGTGTGTGTGTGTGTGTGTGTGTGTGTGACTTGGAACTGAAACCACAGCCTTCACAAAGAGCCAGTTTCTATTTTTGATTTTGAGACAAAGTCTCACTAAGTCACTAAATTGCCCAAGCTTGGCTAGAACTTGCCATCCTTCTCTCTGACTCTCTCAGAGTGCTGGCAGCATGGGCCTGTGCAGCAGGGCCCAGCTCTGACTACTTCAATTACAACACTACTATCTGGCAATCTGGGAATAAATCAGAACAACTCTGAGCACTACTACCCTCTTTCTACTTCCATATGAAAACAAGATGTTTTTATTTACAAGGGTTTGTACTTCACACCCATGACTTTGGGACTAGTACAAGGTTTGGAATGAAGACTTAAGATAATAATCAGTTAAAGCATTAAATAAATCAAAGCAAGCATTTTTATTTATTGAAGAACATGTTTTTTAATGAATGACGGTCTAGAAAATATTTTTTTAAAAACTTAGCACTTTCTCAGTGATATCCATATTGACAGTTTCCAAATTTAGAAATGGAAAAACTAACTGTAGGAATCAGCCTTGGCTTATGATGTAGCATTTAATTTTTTTTTTAGTGGAAGCTTTTCATTATAAACTTTTATGTTACTTTTCTTTTTCACACTATTTTTATTAATATACACATGTAATACATAGTGTTTACAATGAATATGTGTATTTCATGCACATATGTATCATAACAACTTTACAATCCCTTCCCATTTTTTACTCTCCCACCCCCACCCTATCCCTTCCTCCACCTCAGGCTATCACTTCATGTGGTTCTATAGAATGTCTGTGTTCTGGGTTTTCCAAGTCAGAGAAACTATACGACACTTAACACATTAATCTTCCACACCTAAATCATTTCACTTAAGTCATTACTCTAACTCAGCTTCCTATTCCTCGAATGGGTTGCAGTAGTTAAATCTTGATGCCTCTTCTCTGATCCAACCAATCCCTTTATTGGGATATTTTCCAAAAGTTTTTTTCTGTATTTTGCTATATCTTTGTTGCTATTTTTAACCTGGCCCTTACCCACCATAGCATTTAAATTTATACAGTAAGCAGTTCTGTTTCTTTCTTGGTTCATCTACATGTGTGAAAAATTTATACATGTGACATTAGAACTAAGTAACCATGAAACAAAAAAGTTAAAAAAAATTAAAAACATTTATTTAAGAGGTTTTTAGGAACCTAGGAAGGAAGTGACCTACCCACTAGACTTTAGAATTTTCCAGTATTTTTAAAACACTCCTCTTTCAAAATCCACTGGTCTGCTTCCCCTGGGGTATCACTTCCACCCAGCAGAAGAGCATACCCCACCAGGCTCTGTGGCTGTGTTAGACAGCCAGGCTCTCTAATGCAAGCAGTAAAAGCAGGCAGGCCATGAGGGGTTGCAGGGAGTCAGCCAATCCTAATTCTGTTATGGCAGTTCCAATTTGTCAAGATTTCATAAACTGCCACCAGAAACATCTTTTAAAAGCTCAACAGTAAAGACATATTTACAAAGATGTGCTAATTATATTGAAACATCAGCAAAAGGGGCTGAATTAGGGTAAAGAGGAAAACTGGCATATTTTCTACTAAATTGTACTTCAGTTCTGCCTCCTGAACACACTACAGTCCTGGCAGCAGGCTGCATAGGCTGGGAAAAGGGACATTTCATCTCAGAGAAGAACGATCCTACTCACCATCATGAACACAAAGGAGATGGTCATGAACAGTGTTGCCACGGAGACCACACTCTGGCCTGCTGCGATGGCCAAGCCCATGGAGCTGGCCGTGTAGGCCACCAGTATCAGAGTGAACATCATGATGAAGAAAGCCTCCACCACTGGCTTCAGTCCTGAGGGAGAAGGAAGGCCAGTGGCAGCCTGTGTCACCGCGTGTGTGGGACTGTCTCATGTGTCCACATTACTGTCCTATCCCAAGAACTGATGTCCAGACAGAAAAGGTCACCCATGCCCACAACCCTGGCTCATGAGCCTCACTGTCCCCATCATGTGCCTGTACATGCTCGTCACTCTCTTTTTCACACTTACCGTAGGGCCCTTTTGCAAACAGCACCCTGAACTCCCCAAAGGCCACTAGGCACAAGCTGAGGTTGCAGGCCACCCACATGGCAGGATCCTCCCACCTGCTCCTCTTGCAGCTGCCCCCTAACCCAGAATCTCCTCAGCACCTGTGTGGCTCTGATGGCACCAATGAGGACGTAGGGGTCTCACTCTCTGGGAGACCAGGTGTCCCCATCACCAGTATTCACTTGACTGTGGGGAAGAGGGCAAAGGGAAGTTTCAGACTATAACCAACTAGGACCTAATGCTCTGGGTCATCCAGGTTATAAACTTGGGAAACAGCCATTAGATCCCCTAGTAGGAATGTGGGGGTTAGGAGAGCCCACGCCTAATTCTTTAGGACATACCTCTTAATCACAAAATGGAGGTTTAAGCTCTCCCAGTATTTTTTTTGAGAGAGAGAGAGTGAGGAGGGGGGGACTCGCTTTATAGCCCAGGCTGGTCCTGAATTCACTATATAGTCCAGGCTGGCCTTGAACTCCCCGCAACCCCCCTACCTCAGCCTCCTGATTCCCAAGTGCTGGGATTACAGGTATGCACCACCATGCCCACCTTATGTGGTGCTGGGGAATTGAACTCAGGGCCTCACGCTCAAGCACTTCAACTGCTGTGCCACTCCTCTAGCCCTTCTACCAGTAGTTCTTAACCTACAGTGTGTTGTCAAAAAAGATATTGTGTTATTTGTGTGTCAGGAAAATATGTGGAAATTTTGATGTAATGAGCCTGGGTGAAGCTGGAGAATAATATACAAATGGATCTGTATACATCTGAAACACAGGTAATTTTTTGTTAAGTAAGCAAACTACAAGGTCACCATCCTTTTCTTATTCAGGTAGTGGTAAGAGAAATACAAGTGTGTACTAATTTTTTTTAATCTCTGTCTACATATCTCCACAGAGATATAAATAAAAAGTATACACACATAAGTTGACTTCATCTTATATTCAAGATTAAAGACACATTCCTTTTGTCTTGTTACTTACCTAACATGAAGTACAAAATACAAGTAAATATAATACTTGGCAACAATCTCATTGGCAGTAAATCAGATAGCAATTTTCCAAAGAAATAAGATGACACTCTGTAGTATCCACTGATATACTCATGTCTAAGAAAAAACACATTGAACATATCAGATTAATCAGAAAGCATGAGCAAGAAGATGAGATGCTGACTTTACAGCCATTTGCTGCTACCCAGAATTAGAGTGAGGGTCCTCAGGTTATCCCCCAAGTCCCCCACACTCTCAGGCCAGGGTAAGGGTCCCCAGGCTACCCACGTGCTCCTCACCTACTCGGTGCCTATCCTCTGGACATCTTCCAGGAGGCTCTCCCTGTGACGCCCTCTCATTACAGAGCTACCTCCTGTGGACACCACTGGCTGCTGAGCTGCTCAAGCTACAGTCCCCTCACTCTCTTCAGAGACTGCTTCTCGTAGGACAGTGGCTCTCCTGAGGAACAGTGCTCAGGTGCCGATCTCAGGTGTCATGGAGGCTCTCCCACCCCCCAATACACTGGGACTATGAAGAGGGTCACATCGTTATTCTCCAAGACCCGCAGCACAGCTCCAGATCATTAAACTCTTCTACTTCTGCTACTCTCACACAGAGAAAATAGACTTCTTCCTTCAGGGGCCACATGCCTAACACATGAGCCCAACAGCTACTAGACCCTGACCTTTCCTCCTGCTGACATGTCTCCCACAGTTCCAAATCCCCCACCAGGATTTTCATTCTTCCCCCTGAGGATTCCTCTCCCTGGCCTGTGACTAGGGAAAAATCTCTTCCATCACTGAAAAAACGAACAGAACCAGACATCTCCCTGCCCTGGTTCTGTCCATACTTCCTCACCCAGAGCTAACCCAGCCACATCCCCCATCATCTCCACCTCCCTCACCCAGGGCTAATCCTGGCCACGTCCTCTGTCAACTCTACCTCCCTCTAGTTGGGTGCTGAACCAACTACTTCATCTAACTCAAGTTTCTTACACTTATCTTGCCAAAGTCATCATGACCTACTATTTGTTATAAAAAATATCTTTGTTTCCTTACAGCTGTTAAAGTTGCAGCACCAGGGTCTAATGACTGTACCCTAGCCTTGAAATTCTTTCTCTTGGTAGCAGTTCCCTCACAATCTTGACTTCCCACCCCATCGTGACTGCATTTTCTTGATTCATATTATTAATCTCACATATACCTCAAAAGTGCACACATACTCTCCCCACATATATAAATTGACTTTCAGAAAGTCAACTTGAGAAAGAGTGACATGTTGAAAATCCTCAGCACTGCACCCTCGGCCCACTTTTGGATGTGCTGGATGCCCCCCACTCCACCCCAGGACAGGGGCCTGCTTACATGAAGAGCTTCTTCTCCACCACGAAGAGCTCCACAGCTGACACACTGCTGAAGCACTGGTTGGTAGTCAGGAAGAAGAGCACCCCAGCTCTGTAGGACAGGACAGCAGCAAGAGCACCATGGTCAGCTCAACTCAGCTCAGGGTCCTACCCACAAATGACACAGTACTGAACAGGTCCATGTGGCACACAAATATTGGAAGTGCTCTGTCTGAAACAGAGAAGGAGCCTGTGCAGGGCCAGTGGGTCCCCATGAGATTCTGTCATGGCATACAGTGACTCAGGGCATAGATGGCTGTGTATTAAGTGGTGCTATCCTAAACTCCTATGCAAAAGCCTGAGCCCCAGTGTGGTACCTGCAATCAGGCCCTTGGGACTAACAAGCGAGCTGAGGTCAGGAGAATGAGGCCCAAAGCTGGGATCAGTGCCCTTATGAAGAAGGAGCACCACCTGTGCCAGCATGGGCCTCACAGGAGCCTGGCCCTGAGGACCAGAACCTTGACGACAGACTACAGGCTCCAGAACCAGGGAAAATATACTCCCAGGTTTTAGCCTCATAGCTACAATATTTGTCATGGCAGTCCAAGCTCATGTACAGGTTATAAAAATGCTACCATCCCTCAACTTAACTAACAAAAATGCCTGGTGTCATTCCTGAATCATTCCCAAGGTATAAAGGAAAAAAGCAGTAAGACTATTCAAGCTTAAATCTTTTCAATCTCAACTAGCCATCTGTTACCCAAAGTGGGTAAAGAGGAAAATAAGGAAGAGAGACAGAGGTGGGAATCCTGATTCAGCCCCTGGCTGCAGACAGCACCACACTCTCAGCAGCAAACCCTTGGTGAGCACCCTGACCAGGGACAGCTCCTGCCCACGTGCCTTCCCAGGTCGTCAAAGGGAAAATAAAGTGATGCTTATTTGTAAATAATTATTTTTTATTTTATTATTATTTATTTATTTATTTTGGTGCTGGGGATTGAACACAGAGCCTTTTGTTCCAAGTTACATCCCCAGTTCCTTTTTATTGTTTATTTGAAAAAGGCTCTCACTAAATTGCTAAGTTAGCCAGGGTGGGATCAACGTTTTTATTCTGAGGGAATTTAATACTTTGTAATTTTTTTCTTTCCTTTTTTGTTTTTTTCTTTTCTTCTTTTCTTGAGACATGGTTTCACTATGTAGCCCAGGCTGACCTCAAACTCACAGCAATTCCTCTGCCTCAGCTTCCTGAGTATTGGAATTACAGGAATGTGCAACTACTTCTGGCACATTTGGCTTTTCATTTTCATTTTTTTTTTTTTTTTTTGAGATAGGGTCTCACTTTGTAACCCAGGCTGGTCCTGAACTCACTATGGAACCCAGGCTAGTCTTGGACTTAATGGCAATCCTCCTGTCTCAGCCTCCTGAGTGCTAGGATTACAGGCATGCACCACCATGCCCAGTTTATGTGGTGCTGGGGACTAGAACTTGGGTAATTAGCACTTGATTTAGTGCTTGCTCAAGTGCTTTAACTGCTGAGCCATTCCTCCAGCCCCATCTTGCTATTTTTGATTTGGTGCTAGAGAACTGAACCCAGGGCCTTGCACGTATTAGGGAATCACCTTCCTTAATCTATGATTACGCCCTCTGCCCTTTGTAATTATTTTCAAGGTGGCGACTGACATCAGTCACATATACTTATTGGTCTGTTTTTGTTTGTTTGTTTGTTTTTTGTTTTTGTTTTTTTGCTTGCCTGGGGATTGAACCCAGGGCCTTCACATCGAACTACATCCCCAGTCCTTTCATTTTTTATTTTGATGGAGGGTCTTTCTAAGTTGCCCACGTTGGATTTGAACTTGCAATCCCAATGCCTCAGCATTCTAGAATGCTAAGATTGTAGGTGTGTGTCACCACACCCAGCTAAAAACTTTTTCACTATAATTTGAAAATGTACGATTGTATACTTACAGGCATACAGGGATGACTCACAAATATAATGGGAGATAGTTAACTACTTAAAATAGTATCTACTCTCTCAGTTTTTTAAAGGTACCAATACTTGAAGCCAAGGCCTCCATGCTGAGCTATATATCCAGTACTTTTTTATTGTAATTTTGAGAAAGAGTCGTGTCAAATGGCTAAATTGCCCTGGTTGAGCTCAAGCTTGTAATCTTTCTGCCTCGGCCTCCCAGAGTGCTGGTATTCAGGCCTATACCACCACATCCACACTATCATCACAAATATTTATCATTTTAATGGTGACAACACTTGAAATTTGTCTTCAACAATGTAGAAATATATAATAGATTATTACCGCTGCTATCACCAGTTTGTACAATGTACCTCAAGGAAAGAAACAATCTTGCTTATTCCTTCTGTTTGAGACTTTGTGTCCTCTGATCATCACCATCTCCTCACTCCCCATACATCCCACTCTGGAACAACCACCTCTCACCCTCCACTTCAGAGAATTCAAGTGCTTTGCATTCCCACGTAGGTGAGAACGTGTGGTATGGTCTTCTATGCCTGGAGGACTTTACTTACAGGAATGTTCTCCAGTTCAATCCATCTTGTCACAAACAGCAACACTTCTTTTTTAAAGCTGAAGAACATTCCTTTGTGTATGCATTCCTATTTTCTTTGAACAGTTAGATTGATTCCATAACTTAGCTGTTATAAACAGTGCTTCAATGAGCATGGAGCACAGGTCTCCTCAATAAGAGGCTCGCAAACATTTTGTGTAGATACCCAGAAGTGGGAAATTGAATGCAAGTGTATTTAAATACCTACTTCCTAGTTTGTTTAGCTATCTCCACAACCCGGGCTAAAAAAAAAAAAAAAAAAAAAAAAAGCTAGTAAGTTAAAAGAGCTCATACTCCACACAAGATGCAAACCCAGTCTCTGGGCTGCACAGGTTAGAGAGAGTAAAAAGAATGCTTGCCCCAAGGATGAGTCAGGCCTCTGGCCTTTTGAGCAATTTCAAATGATGCAATACCAGTATTTACCCCTGAAGAACACCTTGAGAGTCAGGTTCTAAAGATAATGTTGAGACCTTTTTTTCTAATCAAAGAAGGAATCACTTATCACCCTAGAAGAGATGAGATAAGCCACACACACAGGCCACCTTCACGTAGCACAAATTCTCATTGAAAACACTGCAGAAGACATAAGTTACAAATAAAATTAAAATAAGTATAACACCTAATTTCTCCAGAAAATATTGGAAGAAATAGCTAATGGTCTATTTCATAGCTTTAAATTTTTGTTAATATTTTCGCTGCCTACCTTTCCAGCTCATCTTTTTAAAAATTCCAGTTCTAATTCTAATTTTTCCTCTAATGCTTCCTGCTTGCAACATGAAGGCCCACATCCCTAGGCCTCATGAATTATGTTGAGCTGTGTTAGGAAACAGCTTCTACACAGACCATCAATTACCAACAAGTTTTAAAAAATTCCAGAGATCTCAGCCTTGAGGAAAGATGGGAAGGTGACAAAACTCCAGAAAAAAAAGCTGTAATAATAATGCCATTGTAGAGTAACAGTATCTGATTCCAGACATATAAAAATGTTTTTCACCTGAATGAAAATAATTTTATGTTCATTTTCCCTTTTAAAAATAACCAGCCTTTTTCCAGCCACCAAATGAGATTCCATATAAGCTTTATCAACCATCCTCTGGAGTGAGATGGGGCTGAGAGCACCCACCACCTCTGGCCACTGGAGGGCAAGTGGAGACTGTGAGTCTGAAGCAAAAGCCAGGGTGCAGCAGAGAGCAGTGCTCCACCTATGACTAGAACATGAGCCCTGAGTCTGTGACACTGCTGAGTGCCTATGTTCAGAGTGCAATTTGCCCATTTAAAAAGTCTCACTACAAACCCAGGATCACACACCTATAGTCTCAGCTACTTGGGAGGATGAACTAGAAGAATTGCCTGAGCCCTGGAGTTCAAGACCATCTGGGCAACATAGAAAAACTGCATTTTAAAACTTCTTTAATTAAATAAAGTCTCACCACAGAAAAATATGTTAAAAGGCCTGTTAGGAATAAAACTAGGTCTAAGTCATAACACTGACATAAATGCTACCCATGAACAGAAAAAACAGTCCCACCCACTTGCCTATCCGCAAGTCAAACAAACAAAAAAACACAAAGGAAACTGGCTCACAGACAGCAGAAAAACAGATAAACTGACATATCTAAAAATTAAAGATTTATACATCAAAGAGTAATGTTTACAGAGGAAAAGACAACCCACAGAATAACCAAAAATATATGAAAAACATGTATCTGACAAGAAATTAATATCCCATGACTATATAGGAACTTCTAAAATTTGACAAGAAAAATAATTTTAAATGAGCAAAGGACGTAAATAGACAATATGCAAATTATCTTTATTGTTTAAAGAAGAATAAATAATAAATATTTGTGAAAATGTGAAAAACTGGAGCCCTGGGCTCACTGGGGAGAACACAATCATGCAGCTGACATAGCAGGCAGCACACAGTTCCTCCAAAATTAACACAATCACCATGTGACTCAGCAAGTCTACTCTGGGTATGTACTCCAGAGAACTAGAAGCAAAGATTCAAACAGCTATTTCTAGACTCAAAGCTGCACAATTCACAACAGCTAAAGGTGAAAGACACATGCTATTTAAAACAACAGAGATGAATCATGAGGACTTATGGTCAGGGAAATCAGCCAGTCACTCACGATTCCACATGTATGGCATTCCTAGAGCAATCAAATTCAGAGATGCAAATTGGAAGGTGGATTCTAGGGGTTGGAAGAGGTTATTCTTCAATGTGTATGGCAATTCAATTTGAGAATTTTTTAAAATTCTGGAGTTAGATGGTAGTGCTGCATAACAATGTGAAAACATTTAATGCCACTGAAGTATAAAATTACGAAGGCTAAAAGGGCAAACATACGTTCTGAATAGTTTATCAATACACGTGCGTGTGTGAGAGAAAACTCATTCAGTTTTCAATTCATTAGCTCATCTTATTCCACAATAAAGCAGTAACATTTACCCTGATGTTTTTTCTCCTTCACTCAAATTGTTAATGGATGTTCATAAGCTTGAACGAAGAGCACTCTTTCAAAAACAAGTTCAAAATTTACTCACCTATTCTGGATTCCAGTATTATCATTTTTTAGCCCAAAGTAAATGGCACCAATAACCAGTCCCAGTACAATTGTGACAATAATCTTTTCAAAGAGAAAAAGAAAAGAGTTTCAGTTAAAGGTAAACATTCACCACTCAATATTACCTCTACCACTCAATATTAATAGATGTTAATAAGACTACATAGTCAGGTCTCTCCACTGAGATCTGTAAATAGATCTGTTGCAGCTAAGTGGCAGAGAGCTTGCTTAGCAAGTGTGACACCCTGGGTTCAATCACAATCACTGGAGAGGGAAAAAGGGCTTAGTCAAAGTCAGAGGGAAACTAGAAAACACTGTACATTAGGCTCCTTCCTAAATTAAGATGAAGATGAAGTTATCTGTCATTTGGGGAACCGAAGGACAGCAGAGCTGACAATTGGCAAAGCTGAGGTTTCTCCCAGTGTCTCCTTGCCAGTGGACCTGACCCCAGTGTTTAGCCCACCAACACCCTCAGGGCAGTGGAGCAAGGCAGGCACCAGGAAAAGAAAAGTCCTGTTGAGCAGGTAAGGTCAAGTGGCCGAGGGTTTTACCCAACCTGAACTCTCACTCTATCAATGAACCCGCGCAGTTTTATATAAGAGGTTCAAGAGAAAACAGGATGCCTTTACTCTTAATATTCAAAATAAATAAAAATTTACAAGCCCACACATACAATTTCTAACAATGGGATTTTGCAGGGTAAGGAAATAGGAGTGAACTGAACTCCACCCTTCCAGCCTCAGGAAGTTCCTGCCTGCTGAGAAAGTGCATGGTCACTGTCCCTAGAGAGTCCAGCCAGCTCTTTGTAGGCAGCCAAGGCATTTCCTTTACCCCTATGCTCTGCCACTGCTTCTCCAACAACATCATCCAGTGAGACCTGTGGTCCACAGGGGCACCTGAGTTGTTGACACTCTGCGTGCTCACCTGTCTTCACCATCGCAGGGAGTGGACAACTCCCAGGGACACTACACAAATATTATTTTTGTTCCTAGGATAAAAAGTATCAAAGGATACCTTAACTAGCGAAGGATTAAAGGTAACATTACCATATAACTCAATTTGAGAATCTCTAATTATTATTATTGAGTAATTATAAAAATATAAGAAAAATGAAACCTAAAGAAACTTAAATATCTAGGAATCTTCACAGCAGAATTAAGTTCCTTAAAGACTAGCTTGTGAACAAAGTCTGGGACATGTAGTATTTATGATTTACTTAGAAAATGTCACTTAAGATTATTTTGCTAACAATTAAGAGGAAAAAAAACTATAGACTTGGCATATTTCCACTTGTCTGAGCATATACTCCAATAATGTTCACTGCAGCAGCTCAAGCTTTCAGTATCAAAGCTTTTGGCTCTCCTGGCCCTACAAACACTGTGTTCATACGTATACAAGTCTGTACTTTCACACCACATAGCTTTAGACAGTATCTATCTTTCAAAACAGACACTTCTTATTCTTTTGCATTCAAACTTGGTCTTGTACTAATACTGTTAGTATTATCATTAGGGTATTTCACAAAGGCTTCTAAGTTCTAAATATTAATTCCACTCCATTTTCAAATCTAAGAAAACAATGGATCTCATTATTACTTCCTGCCTTTACAAAGCATATCTATGTTGTTCTTTCTTATGGAAAGAAAGAAAGAAAGAAAGAAAGAAAGAAAGAAAGAAAGAAAGAAAGAAAGAAAGAAAAGGAAAGAAGAGAAAAGAAAAGAAAGTTCCAGGCAACCTGAGCACTACATGAGGGAGCAAATGACACTGTCTATGAGCTTTGAATATCTGGCTTCTGGCCTCTATCTTAAACAGAAGAATAAGAAAATTTCTCTTCTACATTACATTTCTCTGTATGTGTTCAAATGCATTCAGCCAACATTTCTTAAGGTGTATTCTGAGAGATATTTGTGGCTGACATTAGGAATCTATGATCAAAGAGTTAACATACAAAAGGGAACAATAAAATTCCAAAAAAACCTTCCAAATCAATTTAATCAGGAATCTACTGGCGCATTAAATGAACACTAAATATTCTTATATAGTTCATCTTTTTACACCAAGTATAATCCAAGTTCAATCTCTGGTTAAAGACTATGTCTGAATTAAGTGAATAAATAACTAGTTTAAACCAAAGCATAGCAAAAACTAAATAGATACAATACTTGTCAACATGAAGCCAAAAAGCATTTTAACAATTCTACATTCAAAAACTTAGAGAAATAAAAAACATGTAATATTAAGATCTCTATTCCAAAAGGCAAACTATTGCCTACAGCCAAATAGGGCCTGCCACCAATTTTTGTTAAGCCTCCGAGGTAAGACTAGGTCTTACAAATCTTTTAATACCTGGGGCAAAGTGAAAAGATTAAGAATATTTCTTATAATATGAAACTGAAACTTCCACGTTCATCAGTACAGCTTGTCATAAAGCCATGTTCATTTACTTACAGTCATGGGAGCTGCTTTTATGCTAAAACGGCGGGTTGACTATCCAAGACAGAGCCTGCAATGCTCAGCAAGCATGGGTGTCACCTGGCCCTCTGCTTTGCCCACTCCCACACAAACACCCCAGTGTCTGCAAATCTGAATAAGAGTTATCCAGTAGGCTCAAGGAGAAACAAGGTTCTGTCTTTATTCTAGAGACTGCTGCTTCATGGAAAACTGCTGGGTTCCTTTTGTGGGTCTGAGTTCACCAACGAGAGAGGCTGAACATGCACACCGGAGGCACTAGGCCTGTGTTTGCATCATAAAGAAGCCTAGCACCAAATCATACACTATCCTGGGTTCTGAAAGTGGCTCTGCCCAGCACTACCATATATGAGTCTTAGACAAGAAATTCATAAACCACTTTTAGAACAAGCAAGAAAAATCTGATATAAAAAACACACGAAAGAATCAACTCTACATCATTTTACTATTCAATAATGGGTAACCTAGGTTGATGGATCTAATTCATATGACTTGTTTCCAAATGACATAAATCTATTTGGAAAAAACAAAAATTTATCTTTGATTGACAGGACACAAAAGTACCCATGTTCTGAGAAAAATGGCATATTACAAGAACCATGAACATGTAGGACCATGTAAGCTCTCACACACAACTGGGAGTTAAAAACCTGAACTGTCAACTTCATAGGCTCAAGAGCCTCCAAGGGGTTAGTAAAGCAGACTTTTGGCTACATCTTGGTACTCATGGAGTCCTTACTTTGGTGTCTGATCTGCCTGGCTCCTCCCTCTCTGGTATTCTTCCTTCTGCTGTGCTCCCCAGTGGCCACGAGGGGAGTAGCTTTGTTCCATATGCCTTCTACCATGATGTTCCTGCCTTGGAGCTAGACAATCTTAGAAAGAAATCTCTGAAACTATGACTTAAATGAACCTTTCCTCTTGAAGTCATGGGTGTTGGGTGTTTGTCTTAGTGACAAGAAAGTTGAATGACACAAAAAAGTTACAATACTAAAATATGAAAATTAGGATGTTCATGAAG
Source organism: Ctenodactylus gundi (assembly GCA_004027205.1). Lineage (NCBI taxonomy): Eukaryota > Metazoa > Chordata > Mammalia > Rodentia > Ctenodactylidae > Ctenodactylus > Ctenodactylus gundi. The sequence continues at coordinate 100,864 of PVKB01004305.1, read as the reverse complement.
TCGGTAGTTTTTACATTAGAGCTCAGAACATTTCATCTTTTCCTACAGCATTTGATATACAGGCTCAGACAGTGGATGGCTCAATGACTTTCAGGTGTACTCAGACACTGGGGTCACTCACCTCCTGATTCCAATGGTAAACCTCTTCTCCTGACCTCTGCCCTCTTTTTCCCCCTTTCCCACCTCCTGTGTGCTTAATTATTTTGCATAGAACCTACTGCCATGACATATTATGTATTTTCTTTATTCAGTTACCATTTCTCTGCCCTCATAAGAAAGTAATCTTCATGAGACCAGAGACTTTCATTTTGTCCAGGTTGTTCGTTACTGTATTAGTGTCTCAAAGTACAAGCACAGCACATGACTTTTGTGTTGACCGTGAGAAATTAATCAGTGAATGAAAGTAAGAGCTACACAAATACTGAGACTAACCATTAAGTTTGTCTATAACATCATTTGGTCTGGCCTGGCCAAGACTTAAAAGTGAGTTAATTTAGTGCTTTATGAAATATACCAGGATAAGTTCTAAGTCAATAATTTTATATGGCTGTCAAATGCTGTTATAAATACCCATAAGGCCCTTGGAAGAAAAAGTTTCTGGACCTCCAATAAATCATCAAAAATTTTGAGTTAGGTAATCAAAGAAACCACTAAAAAGTTCTCCAAAAGTAACAATAAAAAATTGTTCTATTGGTTGTTTCTATGGCCTAAATGAAGTTGGGATGATAGTTGGGAGGGTTGGTAGAAGACGAATGTGACCCTGAAGCAGATGACATCAGATCCAAGCTTCTCCCTCTTGAGCGTCTCCTTACACAGTGAAGATCTGCCAGGTTACCTGTGCAACTGAGGCCTGGGGATTACGCAGTAGGTTTTTGAAGGAACGCTTAGCAATCCACTTGAGCTGATGGCAAAAAGGTGTGACATAGGTGATCTCCTTGAAGGCTAAGCTCTTCTTCCTCTTCTGACCTCCCCAGATTTGATCTAATTCTGCTTTTGTATCTCTGTGGAAGGAGGAGTTGGCATAGAACTCAGCTAACTTCTCTAGGATTGGTTTTTCTCTCTTTGAAGGCTCTTCTGTCCCAAAAGTACATAAAAGAAGAGAAATGTTATTAACAGATAACAACTGATTTAACCCATTTTTCTATAGCCTCATTATCCGATGTCAATCTGATGTCAATTCTAAAGTTTGAGTATAAAAGAGTTACAAGATTGGCCACTAGTTTACACATTAGAAAAGCATATATTTCTACTGCCATAATCATATGGAAATAGCAAAGTCACTGAGAGTTTACTATTTGAAATTTAATTCCTAAAATAGATTTCTTAACATACAAGATGATAGCTCAATATAAATATCTGGTTCTTGTTTTCTACTCTGGACAAATGCACAAAGTGCAGAGTTTCTTATTTATAATAAACCTATGAACAATGAGTGGAGTTATCTTTTAAGTGAAAACTTGCCTTATAATTGGCAGTATCATAAAACCAGCCATACATAAATTAAATCAAAAACACCCATCCCGCTCATGGACAACAAATTCTACCTGTTGACAGGTATCAAAACACTACACTAACATGCGTTCACAAAAACATGTTTAATGAGCCATCCCACTGTTAACATTCAGCCAACTCAATCAGGCAAACATCTGTCAATCTAAGAGATTCACCTACCTTCACAGCCTTCTTCCTCTCTGCTTAGTACCACTGCAGAGGAGTCTCCATTGATGACATCCAGGAAGAAGTCAGCAGGGTTGTTATAGGCCTCACAGTGGTACCCTAAGAGAGAAGGAAGCACAGGAATACCATCCAGCTGGTCTCAGGAAACAGAAGGCTCACTTTCAAGGGTTGGGAGAAGGTCTGGGAACACAGAAGCTAACAACTTTTCTCTCATCTTTTTACTCTCTGCTGTCCTCCACAATTTAGCTTTTCCTTTTTATGTTTATTCATAGAATATTTTAGTAATTACATATCTCTCCCCAAAAAGTTCCAAACTGTTCTTGAACCTCAGATTAGTCCTTATCTATGATAAATCATAAAACCCAAAACAGGTACTAATATGCTTTGGTTCTAACCAGACATGCTGGTGCACATGTAATTCCAGGACTCTGGGAGGCTGAGGCAAGAGGATGGAATAGATTCAGCCCATCAACTTTAAACTCAATGAGATCTTGTCTTAAAATAAAAAGTTAAAAAGGACTGGGGGTATAGTTCATCAGAAAGGCCCCTGGATTCAGTCCCCAGTACACACAAACAAACAAACACACACACACACACACACACACACACACACACACACAAAATTATATTTTCTATGTGCTACTTATCATCGATTCTTCATAAATCAAAATCTAGATACAAGAAGAAAAAGTACTAAATCCTGGGTGCCCTGTGTTCTGAGTTTCTCTGGGGAATGCTGGGGTGGCAGCACACCCATCAGCAATGACAACTTTTTGTCTACTAGATTTAGAAGCCCAAATTAACATCTGTTATGACGCTGTAATTTCAAATACAGAACAAATCCCCACCAGCATTCTTAAGAGAACAAAACAGACACAGGACACTGGCTCTGGCCTCTGCTTCCCTGACACTGTCCTCTGCACTAGATGTGTGGTGACTCTTCAAGCTCATCTCTGTCCTCCTCAGATCTGCATATGCTTAATCATTTTAAATGGCAAAGATTAAACAAAAAATTCAGAAAGATGGAAGTGGATATTTCTTTGCATCATGGGCATGTATCACATTCATGTATCTCTAAAATAAAGAAAAAGTATATGACCATTACAAAAATATGACCCAATTCAATGTAAAATAGAAAGAACAGGGCAATCCAGACATAAAAATGTTGGCCCAAGAAGGTCAGGAGGAGGGCTGGCCATTATTCTATTGACTAAGAGGTCAGGTCTCTCATGCTCATCTGCGGTATGTTCACCAAATCTGATGTCACTGGGAAATGAAACATCTCTGCGAGCCCTCACCCGGCCAAGCAGGACCACATACCTGTAAAACACAGACAAAACCCCATCTGCTATATGGTCAGGAAGTCAATAACTCTGGGTCTTTCCAAACCTGTTCACCTGACCGAACGGCTAGATGTGGGTCCACACGTTAGTCACTGAACTGTCAGGAGAGGGTTTCCAGATTGGATAGCAGAACAGATGAGGTTCTAGGAGCAGCACTCAGACACACACATGCATGCACACTCAAATGGGAGAGGAGGTAGAGAGATGGAAAGGCACCTGAACAAGCAAGCAAAAAGATGGAAAGGCACCTGAACAAGCAAGCACTCAAAATCAAGATAGACTTCAGCACCAACCTGACCACACATGGTGGATCCCAAGGCAGGTCTGTGTGAGGACCCCACCCAGGACACAGCAATTCCCCCACCCCGGGGCTTCACAAATAAGCCACCCACTGCATGAAAACATCCACCACACCTGCTGCTGAGAAGTATTCCAAAGCCTCCTGCGCAGGACCGTGAAACATCAGCTTTCCTGAGGCCAGTAATGTAAGACTATCAAACAGCTTGAAGATGGAATACCGAGGCTGGTGGATGGAGAAGATGACTGTGCGTCCCAGCTTAGACATCCTGTTAAAAGAGGGAAAATAGTCAGTTGGCAAATATCAGAACTGCCTCTTGGCAAAATATCATATTAATTCCTGATGTTAGATCATTTGTTCTCAATACACACACACATATACTGAGAATATATATATATATGTATGTATGTACAAAAATGCACCTGCATTTAATATGCATATGTACACATAAGTGTATATTCCTAGATCTTAAGGACCTAGAAGCAATGACACTCTAGGATAGTCTTCAGATGTCAATTAAGAGTGAACAAATTCATGGAGTACATTCTAATCTGACTCAGGCCCATTTCAGAGGAGATGAGGGCACAGACACATAAAGGCTGAAGATGTCAATGACAGGACTTGGGAGACACAATCCCGAGGACACTTTGATTTCAGACTCATAGCCTCTAGGACTGAAAGAAAATTCATTCTTGTTATTTACATCACCCACGTGTAGTACTTTGCTATAACAGTCCACCGGCCTCCCCTCCCCTCACTCCCTCAGACTGTCTCTCAGGCTCCTAGGTGGCACACAGTGACCTGCCTGGCCAGGACCACTGGCTGCTCCTTTCAACTAGCTCTCTCCTGCCAGACCTCACCTTATCTCCCTCTGTACTTGCAAGTCACAGGCCTGAGACTTTCTGGGCCCTCCTGCTACTTACTCTGGCCAACCCTTAATGCACCATCCCTCCCTCCTTCTTTGTTCACAAGGTACTTCCTTCTAACAAGGAAGTAAGGAATTTTTCTGTTCATGTCTGGGTCCCCTGCACCAAGACACCTGGCACTTAGAGGTGATCAGCAACTTAAATTAAATAAACGAAGGAACAAGTTTTCCATAGCAATTACCTTTTCAGGAGCAAAAGGACAGCATTTGCTGTGCTTGCATCTAACCCAGTTGTGGGCTCATCCAGGAACAGGATGGAAGGATCCGTGATCAGCTCCATTCCTATACTCGTCCTTTTTCTTTCACCTCCAGACACACCACGGATAAACTGAGTTCCAACCTAAAGTAGAAATTTATCATCGCCATTAACAGAAACAAGCACGGTCACTCTCATTTGGCTACCATGTTTCAGCCCCACAGGAAACAGCTGTCCTTGTTATTCCGAGCAGCAAGTAAGGACAGCCAGGGTGAAGAAGGGGGTTTCTCTTTTGCCAGATGAGTAAATTGAGGCTCAGTTCAGAGCTGTTAAATGACTAGAGCTGGGAAGAAGCTGATGCTTTTTATACTTCCAAATGTTCCTTCTCCTGTCTGACATTTTATTTCAAGGCAGTAAATTAGAGCGCTAAAAGATATGGCCCTGATGTAATGAAATTGCAGTCTAACCCAGGAAATACAGACAGGAGAGTAAAAGAGAAAGCATCTACAGAGATGCACTTGTCATCTAACAATATCATTCACCACGTAAGCCAGCAATTTGGGGCAATGACTGTGTAAACGAGGAGGACAGGGCTAGGCATCACTCACTGGTACAGCAGTTGTCTAACATATGTGAGGGTCTGGGTTCATATTGTCAGCACTGAAAAAAAAAAGTTTAGGGAATGGCAAAAAAAAGTACCTTTCTAGAAAGACAAAAATCAAGCAATAAACACATCCAAATAAAACTACACCACTCAAAGAAGAAACCTAAGTAGTGAGTGGTCATTGTTTCCAATAGAACACAGCAAAATAACTATATAAAAATTCAGCAAGTATCGTGGAAAACTCACAGGGGCTTCCCAGTGGGCAAACCACAGTCACTGGGTCCTAACCAGCTTATGTTCACCCAAAGCTCCACAACTTTTCTGGGCAGAATCAAGTTTTCTGGGCAGAATCTCCACGGAACTCAGCAGAAGCAACATTCACTGCTTCCTACCACTTTCTCTCCCAGGTGTGGCACCATCCACAAAGGAAGAGGGACTTTATACACTCTTCATTATTCTTGCCAAGAATTGTATCTCTAAAACCTGAAAGAAAACCTTGCATAGAAGAATCTGAAAACAAATATTAGCAGAAAAGGAAGAGAAAAGATGAGAAGGAAAGAGGGGAAGGGGGACAAATGGAAGGCCATGGGAAAACTGCTGAGCACCACACAGCTGAGCATCAAGTCCCCATGTGGCCAAATGCACTTTCAGAAGTCAAACAATATCAAAGTGAAACATTCACAACAAGAATCTTGTTATTTTGGATTCTTGGTGGGTTTTTTAAATTCCAGAAGTACAACTCAAAAAAGCAATAGAACAAGACAAACTCCTGAGAGGGAAGAATGGTTAAGAGCAAGGAAAGAAAAGGGGGGAGAAAAAAAGGTATGAAGTGCACCAGGACCTCAAGAGTGAAGGTGGGACGATCTCACCAAAAGGCCAGTGCAGCCTTTTCCATCTCAAGCCCCTCTCTATTCTTTGTTCCAGCCACTGGGAGAGTGATTCTCCCAGCCTCATTTGCACTTCCTCTCTATGTAACTAGGCGTGTCTCTCCTCATTACAGAGAACAGCCACTTTGCCCACACACGTCACAGACAGGAGACTTCTGATTAAGGCCACAGTATCTACAAGGGAGGTCTAATTTCCAGGCCATCGTACTAAGGTTTCTGCACATTACCTTGGAGTCTGCCACTTTATCCAGACCTAACTCTTTAATGATCGTATTGATCCTTTCATTTTTTTCATGATTTGGCATGGTTGTTGGAAGCCGAAGAGCTGCAGAGAACTGTAGATTTTCTCTCACTGTCAGCGTGCCCATCACAACATCATCCTTGAAGGAAAACAGCATCTTACTGAGACATACTGGATCTTTTCTATGAATATCACTCTAGTATATGTAACTAAATCCATGAAAAACACAAACAAACCCATGATAAAATTCTAGTTTAATAGGGAACTTTTAGTTTTATAAGTGGTAGTGATGCCTGGTCAAGACCGCTGCAGAGCCTGGGGAGGAGTTGTTCCCACCCACACCTGTACCTACACCCTCAAGGAGAGCCCACAATGACTGGCAGAAACTTTCAGGATTCTTTCTACAAGAATTTGCCAAAGTTCCCTTTCAGGGAAAGGAGAGAAGGCAGAGAAAGGGCAAAAATGGAAGCAGCTCATTTGGAAATGAGATACCCACTAGAACTGGTAGGACTGCTGTCCAAGAGTCACAGCCCAGATCTTCTCCTCTTTCTCACTTAGTGCCACCCTCAGTCTGACAAGAGATTCTGAAAAGCTGGTATAGACAAGCTGGTCTCCAAGCAGGTCAGCTAACCAGATAGCAGCATACTAAGCTGTCAGTCAAGGAGTCTCCAGAGAAACAGAGGAAATCTTGAAGGCAAACCACTGATACTTACTTGAACCACATAACCTGAGTTACATTTGAAATTGGCAGGCTGAGGTGCTCCATTTATCAAAACCTCTCCAGACAATCCCCGTGGATCTTTCCTTGCAGCTAAGACATCTAATAACCTGCAAAAGTACATGTAGTTTGTGGGATTTTTCCCCCACCGACATAAATTCTATTTCATAGCTACTCTGAATCCAAATCCTGTTCAAGTTAGGAAATTAACAAGTCAAGATACAAAATCCAGGAAGAAGAAGAGGCAGTGTGCAGTTTTCTACAAGTGATCAACAATATCGGGTTAGGCTTTTCAGTGATTTGTCTACCTTGTCTCACCTTGTGCTCCCATAGGTAATCTCTTGCTCATACTCCTGTCAGTCACCCCTCACCCATACTCCTGTAATAAACACCTTGGTCCACCAAGTTGAACTTTGGTGTAATTGTACTCTGGTCTGTCAACTGTGCCCTATATGGGGTGAATAGACATTTGCTCATATCATCCCAGGAAATGTTTCACACAACACATAGCCAAAAAACATAAAAGCAAAACATCATGGCATAACCAGCACAGACCTCCCAAGCATTCCTCCTGATGTCTGGTCTGGTTCTCTGTAACCGAAGACCCATTTGCATCTCTTCATTCCTTATCTCTGTCCTCCACTATATCTCGGTTTAATTTCCTCATTTTTAATATTACCCTCATGGTTCATAATACAGTCAACGCAAGTGTGTTGTGTGCCAGGCACGTCATCATGCCTATTAGCGATGCCTACCTAATAAGATTTTGTGTTTCTTGAGACAAAACCAGAACCTACCCCACTGCACATGCTCAACAGCACCTGGGACCAAGCAGGACATACACAGCAAATGCTCAATCAGCATGTGCTCAGGTAAAAGTGATTTTTTTGTTTGCACAGTAAAGTTGTGTGCAGTGTGAGGGACATGCTTGGGCATGCTAGGCAAAGGGTTAACCACTGAGCTACATTCTCAGCCCACAAAAGTGATTTTTTAAAAATACTTTGAAATCGTGCACTAAAGGTTTACTTATATTTTTGTTATACTCACGAAGATTTGCCTCCACCTGTGGGTCCCAGAATGGCATTGAGGCCGGGTCTCATGATCCCACTGTAAACATAGAAACATACTGATCTGTTGCTCTACTTCAAGCAAAGCTTTATTAACTTAAGGTCTGCATTGAATATGCTCAAGGAAGGCTAACACAATCATGGACAGGAAGTAAACATTAACTTTTGAAGAGAAAAACTGAATTGATGACTAATAGAAGACTAACATAGGGAATGTGTCAATCACTAGGCAGGACCTGCAAGAGAGGTGAGTCAGATCCCTTTAAATTCCTCTCATCTATTATTTAATGACACAGTCAAACTTCAAGGTTCAATGAGATAGGTCTGTAATAGAGCTTAACAGCACTGCTTGGCATGCATGAGGCCCCTGGTTCCTTTCCCAGAAACAGCAAAAAAAAAAAAAAAAAGTTTATTGACATAAATAACAGATTTTCCTTAAATCTTGCCATGAGATTTACTCTTCTTAACCCTGTGTAATGTATGTAACAGCTTCAGAGTAGTGTTTGATGATCGGTATCTTCAATTAGGCTTGCTTGCTATGAAGTCAAGTCACAGTCAATGACTCAGAATACCAGAAGCAGCGGTCCCACTACTAAAGACCAAAATCAATACCTCCCAGCACTCAAGAACAATGTTTTCTCAGAAAAGGAAACACACCTTCTGGTCATTTCCTCCCTTGCTAAGCGGCAGATGAGTGAAGTGGAAAATGCTCGCTTTGGAACTGGAAGTGCCACTTCGGATACACAGACACGGTGTTTTGGCAAGCAAAGTAGATGCATGAGAGTAACTGTAAGCAGGACAGAGGAAGGAGGGAGAGAAAATCACAGCAGGCTCACTACAGGTGGGCAGCCATGATGATACAGGGGCCTGGCTCAGTCTGGCATAACCCTGGTGTCTGTGCAGCCTCTCTTTAAAACTATTAAGTCAGTACACGGGCAAACCACAGAGAAAACAGTGTCAATACCAGGGCAAGGCCAAAGTGACACCTATGAAGATCTCTAATCTTAATGGCTCCCCCAGAAGCCAATGCCATGGTTATAGAAGGTTCATAAGTGACAAATTTCCCCAGTTAACAGCACTGCAGTGTGTAAACCCAAGAGGTTCTCAGCATTTACTGTCCATTTTCCCAGAATGTCACAATTATATGACACCTGATGGGCAAGGGTGAAATGTACCTATCACTCAAACATCAGAGGCAGTGAGAATTCAGTCCAGCCTGGAGCAAGCTGGAACACGGAAAATCCCTGATTCTTGTGGTGAGCTAGCATAGGGAATGTGTCAAGCACTACACAGTAACAGGATCCCCACTCCTAGTCTGACATATAAACATATCAATAACCTGGAAAACTTCAAAAATTCATTTATCTATATCTCTTCACGTGTCTTCTTTATTGATATCTACCAATGACTGCTTCCAAAATGACCACCCTACCCACCCCCACCCCAAAAAAAACCCTTTGGTTTTCACCGAGGCTTCACTGGCAGAAAACCTTTCCATATTCTAAAAATGATCACTCAAATAAACTCCAAACAATCGGAATTATTCAACCAGAAACTGAATTTGAATGTGTGAAGACAAATGTCAACACAAAAACATAGCTCTCTCCTTAAAGAGAGTAAGGGTGAGTTTATTCTAAAGCCAAATAGAGTGGCCAGGGTCCAGGAACACGGATTCAGGTTACACACAAAGCCACATTCCAATGAGTCTGCACTTACATGCAGTAATTACAGAACAGAAAACAGTCATAAATCAAAGCTCTTCTAAAAAACATTGGCGGGAGATTCAGGTAAGCAAGTTACCCTGAAGCACAAAGACACGGTTACAGGCCTCAGATGCTATCAGGGTGGTAGAAATGAGTGGTCTACTCAGACATTTCAAAAGGGTGTCTTAGTAGTCACAGGAATGTCACACCAGGCATACAGGGGATAACTCTGTTGTACTTAAAAAGGGAATAACAAACAAGCCCAAGAGAATGTGGCTATGAATTCTTTTTCTCCATTAATGTAATTGGTTAATCCACCTTTCAGGATCCCTGATGCATGTGTGGTGGGGTTTTCCGGGAACTTCCTTTCCAAATACTCCATCAGCCAATCATGACATTTTGTTCAAGCAAAGACCAAATGCTATTCTTTGTCCTTGGTGCTTGGAAAGCTCACACTTAGGATCTGATGAAGACGTGACTAGTAGGCAGGAAGGTGATCTTCATTCAGGAGAGAGGAGAGACTGACAGCCATTAAGGAAGAAGTTCCTGAATCATATCAAATCTTTTGGCTTTATTATTCTTGTCTGGATTTTCTTTTATCACCTTTTGCACCTGACTCAACATTTACACGGATATATGAGAATAGTACCTAAAGTTAAAACAATCAAAAACACAGTCTGGCCTAATAAAGTGAATGTAGCAGATGAGGGAATGAGACATCCTATCCAACCAAAAAATCCTCTGCACACATCCTCATACTCCTTAACCAGCCTGATTACATGCTTTCCTTCTGTATCTACAGCCATTTTTACTTCACGCATTTACAAAATATTTTATTTGATATGTGAAGTATTTGAGATGGCTCACTAATCATTTAGTTCTAGTTTTTGGTTTGGCCAATTTGATTCCAGGGCATCTCACGGGGGATTGCTAATTCTACTTCTGGGAAAGATTGATCTTCAAAGTCTAAATTATAATAACTTTTATTTGTAGATTAAAAACTTGATCTTTCCTATTTTTTGATGCTGTGCCTTTATTCCAGTTTAGGGAAGCTAATGGACAGTGATATCACACAGAAAATGAGTAAGAATGCAGTATCATTTTGTCCCAGACATTACCATTACCCTACGCACCAGATATTGATTGCTAGATGACTATATTTCATAGGTTTTGTGGGCATAATCAAATCTTATTTTTTCTAATTATCAAAAAGGAAAATGGAACACCAATGGGAGGCATTTTATAATGCTGCTCACCTGTTCCTCATTGGCAAAATAAGAGTATTATTTAGTGTATGTATTTTTTAATTGTGGCTAACTACAGTATAGAATACCTTGAAGACTTATTTAATCAAGGAGCACAGGCTCATAAAGTACAGAATGTTAGTTACAACTTTCAACCATTTTAGCTACCAATTTACAACTGAGGCTTCCCTGAGCAATTCATAGATCATTCGCTCTGGCCTCTACACTAACAAGTGTTGCCTCCCTCTTTTTTTATATAGCCTCTAGATTTTAGTCACATTACCAGTAATCCTAGCAAGGCTCTGGGATTTTCCTTTCATAAAAATAATGCCACAGATCTGACATTAAGAATCACAGAAAGCAACTATAACACAGGATCCCAAAGCACTATTCCAATCAGTGGCCAATTCCACTTCCAAACACTCAACCATTAAGTGTTCACTGTGTACACACAAGACAAGCCTCTAGGATATAGGATAGAGCTGGGGACAAAACCAGCAGACAAACAAATAAAAACACAAAGTCCTGCCCTACTGGAGTTGATTGAGATCAGTGCACCAGAGCATGAACAGTGTAACTGGAACAGAGCCACACTCACAGGTTATGGAGTGTCAGCAAAGATGAGTGGCCTGTAGAGCAAAAAGGTTTATGATCAGGCCCTGTACAGAAGGAGCATGCTGACCTGTGGTCTAGTCTCTGCTGCAGAACACCTTGGCCTCCCTACCCTGCCCTTCACCCGTCAGACCCACTCCCCAGTTTATTGCTTTACAGCATCTGTGTGCAGTTCTCCTTCTCACATGTAAAACATGCCCAAGAAGAGCTATGTCATCTTCACCACCTTCCTCCCCCTTACTATCACCGCACTGCATGCACAGCGTACAACACAGAAGTTACTGGAAAGTCCCATCCCATCTGTTACGTTAAGTGGATAAAGGTCAATCCTTTGGTCTTGATTTGTTTACAGACAAGCCAGCGATCTCAAAGCACTCTTGTGGCAGGTCAGCTTCCCTACACTTGCACACACAAGGTCTTCAAACTCCTATTTGGGGCTGGGGACTCATGCTGCATATTTTAACCTATCACACCAGAACAATGTAGTGATAGTGTTCTCATTTTCTGAATCTCCCATTAAACTACAGGTTTCTGAGAATGGAGGCCATACAGGCCACTAGCTATCTTGCACAACTCCAGGTACCTAGCAGGCATTCCATATCTGTAAATAAATAAATTTCTTCATTTTGGTGCATGGTAATTATTTCTAAGGAAACAAAAGAAGTGTTTTCAACAAAAATGTCAATAAGTAGGATAAATCCCTACTATTATTTACTTATAGTGTCACTTAAAAATAAACTCAATTAATAAAAAAGTAGGAAAAATTTACTAAGAAGAGGCATTTTCTGTCTCGAAGAAAATTTTCTCAAATGCCCATTTGTTATCCCATGTTCAAGTACTATGTCAATCATTCCTGCTAGACCTGTCCTTCCTTTCCCTTTCTCCGTCGGAAGATGATGGGCATTCCTGGCAGAGGGGTAGCACTCACCAGCTCCAAGGACCACAGACTGCCAAAGAAGGGAGTGAAAGGAGCTTTCAGGGGGAGCTAGGGATATGCTTACATTAGGGGGCGGAAATAGCCAGGTGATTCAGGAAGACAAGCATCACATGTTTCCCTAATTCGTGGAATCTAAACAACACCAAAAAACAACATGAGGATGGAATAGATGGAGACTATTGTTAGCCAAGAAGAAGAGAATACAGGGTGGGGGGAGGAAGGAAGTTTTAATGAGTATGGTAGGGGGCTGGATATCATCAAACTATGGTATACACATTATATAAAAATATCAAAATGAAGCTCAATATTGCATATTTTTAACTTTTTTTCTCTATACTGGGAATTGAACTCAAGAGTTTTGCTCTGAGCATTTCCAGTCCCTTTTTGTATTGTTTATTAGTGGCAGGGTCTCACTAAGCCACTAAGTTGCCCAGGCTGATCTCAAACTTGGATTCTCCTGCCTCAGCTTTCCAAAGTATTATAATTATAAGCCTGCACTGCCAGGCCTGGAAAAACTCAATATTTTATAAAATTAATATGCACTAACAAAACTGATTTAAAATTGTAACCATCCTTCAAATTAAGATAAAAATTGAGCAAACCAGTAAATATATTAAAAATAATGAGAGCCAAGCTTTGGTCATTTGGGGGAGAATATCTTACAAACACAGAAATAGAGAAAGAATCCCAGGTTTGAATCTATGCAGACAGCTATAGAAGAGCATAGATGGAAACTTCAGGGACTGTGGGGATGGCTGCCAGGCTCCCATTGCTCTCCTTGCCATTCTGGCCAGATGCCCATGCACCTGCCCATGGGAGGAAGTAGCTCAGCAAAGTCATGGAAGTGCATGCCTGAGCAAATGTATGTGGGCACGCACCTGTGATTCCCTAGGTCTGTCCATGGGAAAGGACCGGAAGCAATGACTCCCCAGTCCCAGTGAACCTCTGTACACTGGTATTGGTTTGTAAATACTACCTTCCACAAAAATGAACATCAGCTCACTCCTGGTTCGCGGAGCCAGTGCATAGCACCTCTGAAACCTGTGGATGTGCCAAGAAAAAACTAGAAGGTAAGCAGCCTGGGGGTGAAGCTCAGCAGGAAAGGGCTTTCCTAGCTTGTGCAGGGTCCTCAGTGCCAGTCCAGTGCCACAAAAAAAGAATTTAAAAAAACTTTTAAAAGTAAGTCAAAAAATATAGGGCAGAAAAGAACTCACCTGGAAGTCTCCTTTTGACCAAATCAGTCACAATAGGAGTATCAAGATAATAAAATGATGACATAGGCTAGTGGGAGCTACCAATCCAGTGCAAATCTATGAGTCCATGCAGTGAATGAAAGAAGAGATGATGAACAATGCTTTTCCTCTGTGTGGAATGTAAACTACAGGACGATGGAAATAGAAAATCACCCTTGCCAGGCACGCTCCTGGCTAGCGACTCAACCAGGAGCTGTCACTCAGTACTGAAGCTGTGAGGTTTAATAAAGAGCAGGGTCCTGGGATGAACGTACTAACCAAGAGCAGAGAGAAAAATGGTGACACTACAGTGACATTTGGCAGACAGAACCAGGTAATCAATTTAAACAACACCTGGCTTGATGGGATTAGAAAAAAAAAAACAGACTGGAAGGTCCTGAGGAGACAAAATGTGGTGGTCAGTGAGTTATGTGAGGGTCATGATGACAGGTGGCCCTGGGGATCATGAGAACCTTCATTGGAAGCTACCTCTCTCCTCAGCAGCAGCCAGATGACACCTGGATCACCTGAATGAGTCACAGGAAAGGCCCTTCCTTGTGGGATACACACATTGAAGAGGTTTGAAGTAAAGGAGCACCAGGTGGACAGCCAGTTCTCAAATGGTCCCAGAACCACTGCTGGCAATAGGTACAAAAGAGACCAGGTGATGGGAGCCGACGCAGCAAGATGCTGGTGGCTAGGGAATCTGGTCTAAAACATTATGTTCTTGCAGATTTGAGCTTGAAGTTATTTCAAAACAAATTACTAATTTGAAAATGTCCCATCCAGGCTCGGTGGTACAGTCCTATAACCCCAGCGTTCTGGGAAGCTGAGACAGGAGGACCATACATTCAAGTTAGCCTGGGAAATTTAGCAAGGACTTGCCTCAAAATCAAAAATAAAAATGGGGTAGGGAGGTAGGTCAGTGTGAAGGTCCTGGGCTTGCTCCCCATTAATGCACACACCACACACACACACACACACACACACACCTCCCCAGGTACATGATGAATTTTTCTTATGATTATAAGCAAACCATCCATCTCCTACAGTAGATTTTTCTGTGGGTTTTTTTTTCTTTCAGAATTGGTAAAAGAAAGCTCAAAAGCTGGATACGGAGGCAAAATAAGTATAAGAGATTTTTCATAAAGTTGGAAAGTATTTTTAATTTCCATGGTCAATTTGCATTGTTTTATCTTCTTACAAAAGGGGGAAAAAAGCAAGGGAAAACCAATATTCTCATCAGCTTTTTGAAATACACGTGCTACTCTGATGGTGATGGTGCTACCAAACACAAAATTAGACAAGAAGAGCTCTCCCTGCATTTCAGAGAATCTACTCATTTGAAGCCAGCATACAGGAGAAAGATTGGAAACACTTGGGGCTAGAGGAGTAGCTCAGCAGTTGGAGTGCTTTCCTACCACGCTCAAGGCCCTGAGTTCAATTTCCCAGTACCACGTAAGCCAGGCATAGTGGCACACACCTGTAATCTCAGCACTCTGGAAGCTGAGGCTTGCCATGAGTTAGAGGCCAGCCTGGGCTGTATAATGAGTTCAGAACCAGCCTGGATGGACTAGAGAGAGAGAATCCGACCCCCTCCCTCCACACAAAAAAAGAAAGAAAAAAATAAACACTGTAGCCAAAAAAAAAAAAAAAAAAGGATGACACTTCTCAGATACCTAACACAGGAATGTCAGTAAGCAAGAACTCCAATTCTTTTAATAACTGCAAAAATTGAAAGAATTACAAGACTTGATTGCATTTTTGACAGCACTGGGGATAGAACCTAGAGTCCCATGCATGCTAGGTAAGTGTTCCCCCACTGAGCAATACCCCTAGCCTTGTTCCAGCTGCAGTTTTATCAGGGTAAAAAAGCACAAGGTGATAATCACCTCCTTTGCTGAAGTGCCTACTACTCAGCCATTAAGACATAAAGCAGCAGTGACATTTATTGTATTGAGTCACTCACTAATCAACCAGGTTGAAAAGCTAAGGGAAACTGGGTGTGTTGCTCCACGGCAGAGTGCTTGCCTGCCCTGTACAAAGCCCTGGTTTCAATTCCCCACATCACAAGGGAAAAAGAAACTACAGTCTGTGTGTCACAGAGAGAGAGAGAGAGAGAGAGAGAGAGAGAGAGAGAGAGAGAGATAGAGAGAGACAGAGAGACAGAGAGAGATGGAGACAGAGAGAGACAGAGAGAGGGAGACAGGGAGAAAAAGAGAGAAAGAGAAAGAGAGAACATAAATATTGCATATATGTGTGTGCGCAACTTTTTCAGAGGACTTAGGGGTACAGCTCAGTGGTGAGCACCATGCTCAGCATGCTCCAGGTAAAGGTCAAATACTCGATAGAAAAAACTAATTAAAAAAAAATATTTTAAAGCAAGGTTGCCAGGCCCAGTAATGGCAGGCTTATAATCCCAGCACTCTCTGGGGCTGAAGGAATGGCAAGTTCCAGCCCAGTCTGGCAACTTAGGGATTTAGTAAGACCTGTCTCAAAATTAAAACTATGGCCTGGACTACATAGTGAGTTCAGGACCAGCCTAGAGTCTGTATCTGTCAGTTCACAGACATATTGTTTCAAAAAAAAAAAATCGAAACTAAAATTGTGCTGAGAATGTAGCTCAGTGTGTAGGACCTGGGGTTGGTACCCAGTCAAAAAAAAAAAAAAAAAAAAAAAGAGGCAAATATGTCTTCTCCACACTCTGTAGACATTTTAAATCTACCCAACCTACATATATTCACATCATATCATCTTCTACCTCTTTCAAAAGAGAAGGAGCAAACATTTTTAAAAATTTGTCAATTTTTCATAAGTCAATTCAATCTGAGCATGAAGCAAATGATTAAAGCTTTACACCTATGATTTTGCTCCTTATTTTCCCTGTCTGGGCTAAAAAGACAAGCAGCAGACATCACAGCAGGCCTTACTGCAAAGAAAGCGACGGTCCCGCCCCACCCTCCTACCTCAGCCCAGTCAACTCTCAGACCTGATTTCTCTACCACCCACCCCCAGAAACTTGAACAAAGGTGGCTGCTGTTAAAAGACAATAGTCACAAACAAAATATCAAGGAAACACAAGAGACATCTAGCTCCACCTAGGTCTGCAGCCATACCAAATCAAAGAATTCATAGCCACTGCCTCAGCCTTGAAGTTGGAAAGAGGTGCTTCCTTTCTACAAGTGTAATTATTAAACAATTATCAAACAAAACACATAAGCCATGCTGTCTGAGAAAATCCAAATTCACTTCCTGTCACCAGGGAGTAAAAATAGAGGCTCAATTCTCAAGATGTCAGAAAATTACTAACAATTTCAATGGCTACCTATAGATGGACAGGTACTGGTATAGGCAGATTCTACAGAAATACCCACTTCAACAACATAATTGTTTTAAGTACTATGAATCAAACCCAGGAATGCTATACTATACACTGAGCTACATCTCCAGTCTTTCTTTCTTTCTTTCTTTCTTTCTTTCTTTCTTTCTTTCTTTTTCTTTCTTTCTTCTTTCCTTTTATTTTTATTTTTTTTGCAGCTAGAGATCAAGCTCAGAACCTCCATACCCAGCTATATCTCTAGCCCACTTTTCAATTTTGACTGGGCTCAAACTTGTGATCTTCCTGCCACAGCCTCCCAGATGCTAGAATTACAGGCCTGGCTGTTTTGTTAATTTTGAGATAGAATCTTGCTAATTTGCCTAAAGTAGCCTTTAACTTATGATTCTTCTGCCTCCAAGTGGCTGGGATTACAGACATGTGCCACCACATCCAGTCACGTGGTACTTTTAAAATAAAATTAACTGTATTGATTTAGACCCTAAATTCTTGTTACTTTAGACTTTAACTGTACAACTTCAGCTAAATTATAGTCATATTGTATTCAAGTATCTTCTGCCTTTTTTATGGAGAAAAAGTATGAAATAAATTGTTAGATACTGTGAACTAGTACAATTACGACATTCCCTCAAAGTAGGTCTATTTGAAAAGCAAAGTACTTTCATAATATACTATTATTTCAAAGTCCCTGTTATGAGAACATACAGGACAATAAGCCAGGCAGGGTGGCACATGCCTGTAACACCAGCACTTGGGAGGCTGAGGCAGGAGGACTTCCATGTGTTCAAGGCTAGCCTGGGCTACATAGTGAGTTCAGGACCAGCCTGGACTACAGAGCAAGACCCTGTCTCAGAGAGAAAAAGAGAGAGAAAGACAGAGAGAGAGAGAGACAGAGAGAGAGAGAGAGAGACAGATAGAAAGAAAGGAGAGAGGAAAAGAGAGAATTTATAAAGGACATAAAGTATACAAGAACCTAAAAAGTATGTGGCTCAGAAGGTACAACTTAAACCACAGTGGTTATATTTACGTACCCATGAACAAAAATCAGTAAGCCATGTAGCTAGGCTCTTTCCACCAAAGCACAAGACTTCCCAGGAAATATGAAGTGACATATTAATTGGTCAGTTTCTCAAAACTCAAAACACATGGTACAATCATTCTTGTAAACAGTGTGTCATTACTTTCAAAGTTAAACATACTTAATAAGTGATCCAATCATGTGATTTAGCTGAAAGAAATGAAAACATGTGTCAACACATCTGTACAAAGAGTTCAGCACAGAGGTTCAGAGCTGCTTACTAGTAACAGAATAAAAGCTGTGATGTTCACTGAGGTCAGTATAATGCTCTTTTAGAAAAATATGCACATACTTGATATTTGACAGTATTTCTTTCTCAACTGTTTTCCCACAAAGTAAAAAGCCAGTCTTCACTTGTACTCTATAGCAGATGTTGTGAAAACTTAGCACAGCTTCTTTGGAAAATGTCTTCGGGTCACTGAGGGTCATCTCGGGGAGACCATTGTTGTCTCTCTGCGACATTGGGATGCAAAACTGGTCACCACGGAAAGACATCTGGAGAGCTTTTGCTGTTCTATTGAGGGAGAAGCAATAGTTAGTTGATAGTTTAGATAAGCAAATAATATTGTACACCTAGATAACAGAACATTTAAACCTTGCAGCTTGCAATTGCTCTGTAACTGCAAATTCCTCACCAACGTGCACCTTAAGTCACTGTGATAAGAACCTAGACAGCCACGCAACTCTGCACACTTCCCTTCCATAAGACACCATGTGAATTCCCAGTAAGCACTAAGATATTAAAATTACTAAATACTGATAAAACAGGAAAAAAAAAACTCATAAGGCTTAAGCTTGTTTGGTTGAGAAGCATAATATGATACAACTTAGTCCAGAAAAAGATGACACAGTCACTGTCACACACACCCTGTATTTTCTAAACTTCATTTATTACATTGTCATTGCCGAAAGGGGTGTCACCAAGTGGAGAGTTTCCTTGTTCATCCAGACTTCACTTCTCTGGTTACTATGCACCTTCAATTAGCTATAAATATAAATTCCAAAACTGTTTGCAATATCATCCATGTACTCCCACTGGATAAGCATTATGTTTTCACCTAAAGCATCAGACCCCATCTAGATTTCCCTGTGACATCCAAAGCTATTTTCCTGATAGTCCTAACTGGCTTCTGGATCCCAGACCTGCTGCAAAAGCCTCCTCAGGACCTGACAGCCACCCACACCCAGCCTGCTCATGTTGTTTGGGGAACATTTCAGCCACTTTCAAAAGACCTTCTCGATGAGACCTGGGACTCCCTCCCCTTCCAACTTCCCCTCCTGAGGTCTGCTCTCATAACTCTCTCCTCTATTTCCTGCTACACCTATTATAAAGGATAAT
Source organism: Ctenodactylus gundi (assembly GCA_004027205.1). Lineage (NCBI taxonomy): Eukaryota > Metazoa > Chordata > Mammalia > Rodentia > Ctenodactylidae > Ctenodactylus > Ctenodactylus gundi. The sequence continues at coordinate 81,426 of PVKB01004305.1, read as the reverse complement.
CTATAGTTAAAATACTAGTTTTCTCAATTTTTTTTTTAAAGATAGTGCCTTACTCTGTAGTACAGGCTAGTCCTGAACACATGGCAATCTCCCTGCCTTTGCCACCTGGGTGCTGGGATTACAGGTTTGCACCACCACACTCAGGAAATGATCTCAGGGACTGAGCTTTAACCACTGAGCTGCACCCTCAGCTTTTCTACTTTTTACCAATCTTAACTGTATGCTCCTCAAAGAGTAAAACTCAAATTTTCATACAGTGAAAACCATATGTAGATAAGAAGAGTTTCTAAGTCTTCTGTTAGAAGCCTGCCTGCAGGGAGGACAGCCTCAGGCCCAATCAGCAATTGTCTCCAATTTCAGGATATTCAGAGCTGCGAAACTGTGTACTGAGGTGAACCGAAAGATGATAGTGCTGACAAAGGGTAAAAGCACTCAGTCACTGTGGGGTTTTGGGTTAAAAAATGATAACAGACTGATTAACAAAAAGATTCCTTGTGTAATTAGGGATTGAGAGAGAGAGAGAGAGAGAGAGAGAGAGAGAGAGAGAGAGGAGTCCAGAGGGTTAAGGATACAAGTTAGGCTAAAGAAAAAAAGGCTTGGAGAGTGCAACAACATGGTGGCCCCATAGTTCTGGAGCTGAAGAAAACCTTTGCAATGTTTCAAGCCAGAGTTAGTGACACTCATTAAAGGTGAATCTTGCACACATACAGCCTGAACAGCTAAATATAAAGAAAAAACATGCATATCTTAGAGATACAGAGATTATGACTTTGGTAGATGAAATGTAGGAAGAATTATATTCTTCCACGTAAGGAGGTAATTCACAATCACAATTTTTGTTGGAAAAAGAAAACACAGCAGAATTAATAATTAAAAAGCACTACAGCATAAAAAGTCCTATCTAGAACAGAATGGTAAGGAAGCTGAGGACTTCTGGGGTACACTGATAGCAGAAGGGTACAGCAGCAGCCTCTAGGGGACGCTCTTCCTCTCAATCCCTCCATCTTGGCAAGGGCTGAAGGGCCTGTGGGGGGTGGCAGCCTCCCTCTGCCCAGAGGGATGTTTTCCTGGATGAGCTGGCAACTTCACCTTTTCTTTTCTTTTCTTTTCTTTTCTTTTCTTTTCTTTTCCCATTTTATTGATATGGATAAGTGCAAAATTTAAGGTTTACAATGTAGTTGAGCATTTTGTGCACATACATATCCTGTCAAGGTGACAAGGGCTTTCCCACTCTCTTTTTGTCCCTCCCCCTACCCACCCCTACCTCCTACACTACCCTGCCCCCCTCTTTCACTTTGTTTTTCATCTTAAGTTCCATAAGAGTTGTGATCTGGGACTCTCATATCAGAGAAACCATTCACCTTTTGCTTCTGACTCACTCCACTAAGCATGATGTTCTCAAGTTTCTTCCATTTACATGTGAACGCCTCCACGCTGTTGGACTTTATAGATGCATAGTATTCCATTGTGAATAAATACCACAGTTTATGTATCCACGGGTCTGTTGATGGGTATTTTGGTGACTTCCATGTTTTTGCTATTGTTAGTTGTGCTGCTATAAACATGGGTATACATATATCTCTATTGTGTGTTGTTTTGGTCTCTTTTGGATATATTCCCAGGAGGGGTGTTGCTGGATCGAAGGGGATATTTATTTAAACTTTACCTTTTCTACATGCCCAGACCCATCATGTCTCACTGTACCTTCTTTGGTTTTTGCCTGACACCTCTGCCGAGGCTACACCTTTCTTCCAGGATGATTGGTGAACTCTGGGGAAAAGGAAGATGCGAGGGGCTGGAGGAATGGCTCAGCAGTTAAAGCGCTTGAGCAAGTGCTAAGCCAAACGCTAAGTAGCCGAGTTCGATTCCCCAGCACCACATAAGCTGGGTGTGGTGGTGCACACTTGTAATCCCAGCACTCGAGAGGCTGAGACAGGAGGATTGCCTTGAGTCCAAGGCCAGCCTGGGCTCTGAAGTGAATTCAGGACCAGCCCGGACCACAGAGCGAGATACCATCTCCAAAAAAAAAAAAGAAAAAAAAGCCAAAAGGAAGATGTGAGCCAGGGCAGATCAACTCTACAAAGGTCTGCTGCTAGGCAAGCTGGTCAGACCAATAAAAAGCTTTGTCCTCCTCCCAAAAAATAAATAAAGGAAAATGATTTACAAGTTTGGCAAAGAGGAGAGGTTAGAAGAGGGCCGTTGCTCTTATGCAGATAATCCTAGGTGAAGCATTGTCTTGGAACGTCCTTCATATATGCAAATTCCTTTACAAAAGGCCTAATGTATACTCTACTTGTAGTAGTTAGGAGGATGTAAGAGCTTCTTCAAGTACCCACAGGCCTTATTGTCAAACTAGTCCAAATAGCAAGAGACCACTTAGGGGTGGGGATGGTGGGGGCGTTTCCAGGCAGCTTTTACCACAGATCCCTTCTGCATAGCATCTCCCAGTGTGCACTGACTTCTGAAGGGCATCATGCCAGAGGGGTGCAGAGTCCGGAGGAATGGAGGGCTTTGTCCTGGTCCCTCACTTCTCCCTCCCCTGGTGATCCCACCTGTGTTCTCCCAATTTACCTCTGAAAACACACCTTCTGGTCATTCTCACTCACTTTCCAGTAACCAACAGACACTCTCAAGTAATCTCAAGCAATAGGAGCAGAGATAACTAGCTGGTCAGACGTGTCAATTCCTAAGACCAGAGGGGTGGAGATGGGGGTCTGTTACTTGGAGCTTAAGGCACTGAATTCTTAAATCCCTTATCTACCTGAAAATAGAACCTTCAAAAGCAATGCTACAATCCTTAAATCCCCTCCCCAGGGGTAGTCTGGGGAGATTAACTCACCACTGACAAGATCACAATGCCCTACACATCTCCCATTACCGTTCATTTTTTAGTGCCTGGCTTTCCCTCAAAAGCTCTCCTCACACTCACACCCATTAAGAAGCTAAATAGTCCCCAAAGGAGACCCTCCTAGTCAGTCTTTTTTTTTTTCTTTGAATCTGTGAATCATTCTCTGAATCACTATCTCTTGAATTCCAGTGAATTCCCAAGCCTGCCAGCATTCACCCTAAGAGGGGAGAGGGAGTATTTCCATCATATGTGGGTCATACAAAATTATCAACTTAAAAATTAGCCTGCTATATTTGATAAAGCATTTCATTAGTTCACCTTTAAATCTCTTTGATGAGGTCCTAGTGGGCAGGCAAGTGATTTCACCGCATTTATACAGACAACAGAACAGGTGCTCCTCGTCCTGCAGTAGACAAAGAAGTGCAAGGACACCGTTTCAAACTGTTAGTGATTAGGAAGCACCCACTGGAGGTATGCGACTTGACAGAGTAAAAACTGAGCAATTTCATCAGATCCAGTGGGTACACAGCAAATCACTTCCTTCTTGAAGTATAAAAAAGCCTAAGCAGGCCCTTTGTAAGTGACCATCTTGAGTCCTACAGCTCAACATAATGGGGTCAGGCTAAAGACTGTCAGGGCCCCTTCCATGCTATCCGGCAACATGAAGGAAGCAGGAAATAGAGAAGCAGGTGTAGTAGGTGCCATCCACTAGGTGCACTGAGCATCTAGTCAGCACCTGTAGACAGCGTGTATAGATAGCACAACTGAGAAATTCGACTTTTAATGTCACTTAATTTCAGTTCAATTTCCATATATGCCTAGTGGCAACTGTATTAGACAATACATGTCTACAGCATTCACTCTTTTAAGATATATTCTCATTGGGCATAGTGTTGCATGCCTGTAATCCCAGCACTTTGAGAGGTTGAGGCAGGAAGATGACAAATCCTAGCTAGGCAATTTTGCAAGACTCTGTTTCAAAACAAAAAATTAAAATAAATGAAGTAAAATAAAATAAAATAGCTTGAGATGTAGTTCAGTGCAAAGGCCTAGGGAGGTAGAATGTAAGAAAAATAAATAGAAGGAAACAAAAGTTATAATGCTTAAGTTGTATTGTTTGCTTGTTGGCTCATTTTGAGATGGGGTTTCACTGTGTAGTCCAGGCTGTTCCTGAATTCACCATCTAGTTCAGGCTAGCTTCAAACTCGCAGCAATCCTCCTGCCTCAGCCTCGCCAGTGCCAGAATTATAGGCGTGTTCCCCTATGTCTGGTTTATGTAGTACTAGGGAACAGAACTCAGGGTCTTGAGCTTGTTAGATAAGCACTCTAACCACTGTGCTATCCTCCAATCATATATATATATATATAATTTTTTGAAGTTTTCTTCAAAAAAAAAAATCCTAAGGGCCTTTGAAGACAATGAGTCTATACCTGGATCTGGACCTATACTCTTCACTTATAAACTGCTCTCCCTCCAGCATATCTGGGCTCCAAACACGTGTAAATGTCATGCATTTTAACATGGCCCACTAAACAGGGATGTCCACCTGAGGTAAACTCCAAGTCAGTAGGCCCTCATTCTTCCATTCTGGTGACCTGTGGTGGCTGTCAACTATGAATGGGTCATCATCACCCTTTCCCAAGGAGTGACCATGGCTTTTCATCTGCAAATTAACTCTCTTTCCACAGATGGCAAACTTGCAATGCATACTTCTACCTCTTTTAAATTTTTCCAATGAGTTCCTTGATGCTTCTTAACTGATATGTGCTGAAGGTTCTTCTGTGGTGAAAGTCAGAGAACCTGCAACCAGCACAATTATGGCAAGAATCCCTCTAATACATGAGTATTGGGTTCCTCTCAGAGCAAATGATATCCCATGATATGTCCAGAACTATGCCATTGCTAGTGTGACTAAAGCAAATATGGATCTGGAATCCAACTCAACCCTTTATAATACCATTGTAAATTCAATCAGCAGGTAGTAAAATTATCAAATATTCTAGATATTAAGGTGTATTGGGTTTGAAAATAAAGGCATAGTGGGAAATATTACCTAAAACTTGTATTTTAAAAATGAGAATGTAGGTTCAAAACCATACCCCAACAAGGTAGTGAGGGAGAAGACATGACAATTCATTTGAGGAGGGTTCGGGCGTCTCAGAGACAGGGTCTGTACACATCTTCCCTTCACATACATTCTGTCACCAGTCAGGACCTACTTTGGTTCTTACCAGAGCCTAATAAGAAGGGGTTCATACATGCATTGCTTTGTAAGCACTTACAGGTCTTCATCTGAGAAAAACTGGGAACTTGTGATAACTCCTAAGTCCAGCCAGTTTACCTCTTCCCCCATGAAAGACTGAATCTAGATGGAGAGCCACAGTCAGATCATCACTAGTTTACGAAGCTGAAGACAAGACCACTCTATGTAGCCATGCCGTGGCTTCCTCTAATCCCAGCTACCCAGAAGAATCCCACTGTGGAGGCAAGCCTGGGCAATTAGCAAGACCCTATCTCAAAAATTAGTAAACAGTGAATCAAAGTGTGCAAACAATTAATTCCTGGGTTCAATCCTCTGTACTATCCCAAACAAAGGTCAACAATAACTTTAAGCAATGTAATTAAGTGCCCCAATCTTGGCTCTTAAAATAATTTAAATAAAGGGTCATCACCCATATAACCAAATAAACGCCCATGAGTCAGTGCTAATACGAACAGCAGAGTACACATAAAAAAGAGAAAGCTCTTCCTCAGAGAAAACTTCAAAATGTACAAAGAATGAAACTTTTTAAAAACATACAATTCAAACTAGGTAGTACAAAATGCAACATTTTCCACAAGTAGATGCAAAAACTAGAGAACAGAAGCTTAGGAGAAAGCAGGAATTTGCAGAGTCCAACTCTCCTTGCCAGGGCACCTTTCAATTAATGGAGGGAAAAGGGAACTTTATGTTGAGATCTGGCAAACGTCTCCTCACTGAGGGTTGACATCATCAGTAACAAGATGCATCCAGACTCTGGACCCTGGTGCGATGCTCTGGAAAGAGCTCTTCTGGGGTATTTTTCTCAAAAGGCAGAACCTCAAAATAATCATGAGAAATGCCAAACAATTGTAATAAGGTACATTCTAGAAGTTAGCTGACCAGGTGCGTTCACTTGAGTCAAGATTATGAAAACACAAGGCTGAGGAATCCTAGATTAGGGGCAACTAGATACATAGCAGTCAATAGTGTTTGTTTGGGCACTGGGGATTGAGCCCATCTCCACAGTGAGCCACATCCTCAGCCCATTTTTCATTTTTGATTTTGAGACAGGCTCTTGCTAAGTCACTAAGTTGCCCACCTGGGCTTGAACTTGTCATCTTTCTGTCTCAGCCTCCCTGAGTGCTGGGGTCACTGGCCTGCATCCCCAGATGTAGCTCATGGTATTAACCAAAATGTGAAAAGCTAGACTAGATCCTGTAGGGAAAGAGAGTAGCAGAAAGAGAAGAGAACCCAAAATAGAATATGAAATTAGGAGTATTATAAGCAACTAAATAAATAGTATTGTAGTACTGTGCCAATGTTAACTTTTAGTTTTGACAATTGTAATAACAATTGTGCAAGGTATTATAAGAACTCTGTATTTTTGCAATTTTTCAATGTTAATAATTATGTCAAAATTAAAACAGATTTTAAGTTAAGTAACATTTTGCAATGTTATTACGGAAGTGCAATATTAGATTTAGCATTCCATCTGTGGATCTAACCCAAAGCTGTATTCTAGAAAGTGTTGTTTTATAAAGAGTAACACATCAAAAGACCCCGTTCCCCGTTACTCAGGAATATTAACGATGAGCTCAAAGTCAGATGACATCAGAGCGTGAGGTTCCCTAGAAGCACACTTTTGGGGCCTTCCTGAGGCGGACGTGCCTCTTTCCTTTCAAGTAGTGGGCCCACCAGAGAGGATGGCCATTGCTTCTTGTTGAGAAATGGAAGCACTTAAATTACCTCTTATGTGAATTGGTCATGAATGCTGGACATACGTGACCCCCAGGGACAGCCCAGGAGGGGCCTCTAATCCCAGGTGGCCTCCTTTGAGGCAGGATGGAGCATGCCTTTCTGGGGAAGGCAGATCCAGATCTGTACGTGAAATCTAGTCATGAGGGCTGTTGTATAGCTCCTGGGAAATAACTACGCACAAAAATGGATCTGTGCTGGAGCAACACAAGGGGGCCCACCGGCCCGAGGGTGTAAATCAAGGCCTCACACGTCCAGGGTCCTCGTCCTTGCTAGATTCCACAATGGAGGCAGGTGAAGGGTTTGGTGTGAGAGAAACAGTGCTGTTAGATTTAGGTGTAACTGAAATGACACCATTAGATTTAGTAGACAACTGTTTCATGGTTTCTCAATTACATGTATGCTTTCTTTATTTTCTTTTCCTTTTTTTTTTTTCTTTGTGGTACTAGAGAGCAAGCCCAGGGTCTTCACATCCCCAGCCCATTTTTACTTTTCTGATTTTGAGACAGGGTCTCACTAAATTGCTAAATTGCCAAGGTTGAGCTAGAACTTGTGATTCTCCTGCCTCAGTCCCCCAAAGCACTAGGCCTGGCTCAACATACACGCTTTGCATGAAGTAACTTTCCTAAGGTTGCTGGTCGGATACTGCGCTGCTCCATTCCCGCTAACCTCTCACAACACAGAACCATCTGTGACTGCACCTCGCAAGCAGCCCCACACAGCGCAATTTCTACTGGACTCCAGCTGAGTCGTAGCAGAGATTCAAACCTGCCCATGTCTACTTGGAGACGCATCCCATCCCAGAGTGACAGCTCAGTCCCACAGATGCCAATCCAAGCCTTCCTTCTGGTTGGCCCTGAACCCTGGTTCCCGCAACTCCCTCCCGAGTGAACCAAACTGCCAGAGGAGCACCCAGACACACGGGGACTCTTCACCTGCAACCACGGAGCGCGACGGAGGGTCTTACGCAGGGTGCAGATAAGCGGGCAGCGCAGACGCGTTCGCAGCGGAGCTCAGGAAGGCTCCTGAGGCGAGCTCTACTCCCCTGAACCCGAGGTGCCAACAGGGAAGCTCCAGCCTCACTCTCAAGAGAGCTCTGGAGGCAAACCTCCAGGCCCCGCCTCCTCTCAGAGGTTTCTGGATGGGGCTGGAAGTCCCAGTCCTCCAATCACTAAGTCTTCTGGAGACCAGCCCCAATCACAGGCTGATGAGGGCCATGAAGCCACCTCACAGGCATAATAAACTCAAATGGGCTCAAATTGGTCTTTGGGGTGTGGCTAACCAGCAGAGCACTTGCCTAGCATGACACCTGTAATCTCAGCACTCTGGGAGGCTGAGACAGGAGGAGCCCAAGTTTGAGTCCAGCCTGGGCAATTTAGCAAGACCCTGACTCAAAATCAAAAATGAAAATGGACTGGGGCTATAGCTCAAAGTGAAGGCTGTCAGTACCACACCAAAAAAAAAAAAAAAAAAGTAAAAAGTAATAAAGAACAAAAAAGAATGACCGAGCCTGCTCAGTCGGTCAACGAAGGGTACCGACTGGGGGTGTGCAGATGAACTCTACAGACAACACTGTTCGTGAAGCAGAAAGGAGTCTTTATTCCATACTGACATACACTTTTTATATCCTAAGGCACAGTACAGAGAGAGGAGAAAAAAAGAAAAAAAAAAAAAAACCACACCCAGACCTTAACCCATTCTTTTAAGATTCTTCAGCCAGAACAGGGAAACCTGTTTATCACATACCAAAACCCCTTATCTTTCTAGGGTGGAAAGCCACAGACAAAGTTAATTATTCCTTTTTGCAAACTTTGCACAATCCTCATTGTTCCTTTTAACAGGGGCTATATGGTTTCGGTTCCCTCAAAAGAAAGAGACACATCAACAAGTACACTATCTTCAAGGTAAGAGTCATCAAAATTAGCCCGTTGCAGTAGATCAGAGTCAGCCTAAACAAAAAAACAAAATAATAAAATAAAACACAAACCAATCCTGAGAAACTCATGGGTTCCTTGACCCATAAGGGAATAGTCATCCAGACAGGAAGTGACACTTGAACAGCAGAAAATGAGCAAATAAATAGCACAGTTGATAGAGCAAAAGTTGATGTGGATCTCCTACTTCTTATCAAATCATATCCTATTTTCTGCTTTCTGAGTGTCTTTACTATGAGCTGCTCTGCGGACACGTAGGAGAATGACTGCATTAGAGGAGGGGAGGAGAAGGAAGACAGGGAGGCAGGAAGATGGAGCGGGCGAGGCAAGGAAAAGAGGGATGACAGACACAGAGACAGATACAGTCAACTTTAATGAAGTTCAATACTCTTTTCTGCCATGTAAACTTTAAAGTTCCTCATAGATAAATATGTAGAAAACACTTGTCTGGAAGCCTTACGCCAGTGCGGTTATTGCTTGATGGGTTGGTTGGTTTGGGAATGAAGATTTTTTTTCTTTTTACTTTGAGCAGAGAATCAAACCCTGTGCCATACATATAAAAACACACAACCCACTGTTGAGCTATACCCGGCTCCAACTCTGTCCCAGCTTTGACGGCACAGAACTCTCAAATTTTGCTTCTGCAAAACAAACAAAAACTGCACTAATGGAGCCTAGGTGAGTGTGACAATGACTACAAAAAGCACACATATCGTGGGCACTGAGGGGCAGAACACCCATGCATAAGCTGTAGCACTGAGGTGCAGAACACACATGCACAAGCTGTAGCACTGAGGTGCAGAACACACACTCACACACCATGGGCACTGAGATGCAGAACACACACACAAACTTTAGGCACCAAGGTATAGAACACACATGCATACTGTGAGCACTGAGGTCCACAACACATGCACATACATTTGCATACCAAGGGCAATGACATGAGCTCTTTATTATTATAAGGATCCAAAGATCTTAAGTCATTCCAAACTAATGAGATGCCTGAAATATATGAAATTGATTTCTTCCAGGTATTCTACTATTTCTCCTTTCTTTTCCAATCCTCCCTTTCCTCCCTAAAGTAGAAACAGAGCAGTGCCTACAGACACAGAAGCAGAAATACCACAGGCCGGGGGTGGGGGTGGGAGGCAGGCTACATTCAGATATCTCTTTGTTCCCCCAGCTGCTTCAGAGGGGTCACAAGCCTTGTTACTTTCTAGACACTTCCTTCCTAATAACCTGAAGAACATTCAGGGGAATTGCCTGGTACTTCCTGGGTCTGGAGAGCTAGTTTGCAGCCAGACCCCACTCTACACGGTACTGAGGCCTTGCAAACACACAGAATAGAGCTATTGGCCAGAAAAGTGCAGAACCAACAGAGTGCGTGAGCTCACCAAGACTTTATTCATCCTTCTTGTGAAAGCATTCCTGGCTATCAGGACCCAGTGAACAGCAACTCTTCCCACCACTCAGCCCTATTTAACTCTCTAGTACCTACAGCCTTTAACTGATTCTTGGAAACTCTATTATCTTTACAAATAAGTCAACTGAATAACTCAGAACTAGATATCCACCCTTATCATTCTTCCCCAGGATGGGTTTTGTGGGGAGGGCAATGGGAATGTAATGTTTTCATAATTCTGAAGATGCCAGTAACCACAGAATTGAGTGCTTCCAGCAGGTAGGATGTATGGTATGTGAATTATACCTTACTACATCCTTCTAAAAGAAAAGCAATATAAGGAAAAGTCATGTGGAAAATTGATTCTTGGCTCACATCTTAAAGTGGCCTGAACACTGATTTATTTTAAAGGACAAATTTGGTTTCCTGTAGATATAAGTAGATATAGGTATAGTGGCCATTCCTGTTCTTTAATTCTCACTAATGCATTTCAATTTTAACTTTCTATCCCAGTAAGCAACACAATGTAAGAGTCCCCACTGATAAGAGCCCTCAACCACTACCAAGTTCCTATAAAAATTAACAAAATGTCTGAGATGACAGACATGCCAATTACTTTGATCTGATCATGATACTTTGAGTATGTGTGTTGAAATGTCACACTGTATGGCCTGCAAGTATCTACAATCCCTATGTGTCCATTAAAAAAATATTACATGGGGTATGGTCTCAGTGGTTCAGTGCTTGCCTAGTATGAGCGAGGCCTTGGGTTCATTCCTCAGCACAGAGAAACAAACATACATATACCAAATACATACATACACACACTAAACACTTAAACACGAAGTTCACTCATCCCTCTACAATATCTAGGTCTCCCCCTCACTTTGAACACTTACAACAGGGTTCTTGCCACTTTCTGATGCAATTCTGGCAGTCATCTTTCATGAGTATCTTTATTTGTGCTGTCATGACTGCTTCAATGTCCTGAATCAATTCAAAACATTGACCCCTCACAGTCATTTTGACTTTGAGGAAGAGTCAGAAGCCATACGGTGCCAGATCCAGTGAATAGGGTAAATGAGGACACACGCTACCATGTTTTTCTGAGCCTGCCTTTCTGTTAGATGGCACTCAGCAGCAACAGTTACCTGAGTTTCAGTCACACCTCCAGGAGACACTTCTGAAAAAGGAATACCAGAACTGCTTCAGAAAGTGACAGTGAGCTTAGAGCACGGGGTGTGGAGAGCAGTGTCTTTTACTATAATAAATATTTTAAAATTTAAACATTCACCATATATTTCAATCATCTCTTGTATATATATATATATATATATTTAATAAACATATGTAATGTAATTTGTTTGGTCATATGTTCTTCTGTAAGGTTATAACTTTCTCAATGTTATTTAACAGTGTTGTAATAAGCTGGTTGGTTTTTAACTTAAACTGGAGAGACGGGTATAATATTGCAGATGGAGAGGCAGCTGCAAGGTGAAGCAGGAGTTCCTGGTCCCCAGAGGTGACAGGAAAGCAGAGACAGCACAGGAAAAGCCCTCTTTGTGAACGTGTGTGGAGGCGCACACGCACATGTGTATCAAGGATTAAACACAGGGCATTTCCACTGAGTTATATTCCCGACATTTGTTTTGTTTTATTTTAATTTTTTCAGACAGAGTCTTGCTCTATAACTCAGGCTGGCCTTGGACTCAAAGCAATCCTCCTGCCTTTGCCTCTCAAGTGCTGGAATTACAGGTGTGTGCCAACACGTCTAGCTCTATGTGGCGCTGGGGAATCCAACTCTGGGCCTTGGACTTGCAAGGCCAGGGCTTCAACCTCTGTGCCATTCCTCCAGCCCTCTTTTATTTCATTTATTTGTTGTTTATTTATTTTTATTTTCAGACAGTCTCCCTAAGTAACCAAGTGGCTTATGCTGGCTAGACCTTGAGATCCTCTTGCCTCAGGCTCCTAGAATGCTGGGATCAAAGGCATGTGCCACCATTGCCCGGTTTACCTGTCCCTTTAAACATAATAAAAATAAACCCCAAGGTCGGGCAGGCCTATAATCTCAGCACCTTGAAAGCTGAAGTAGCAGAATCCCCTTTGAGCCCCGCCTGGGCAATTTAGCAACTTGGAGAGACCCCGTCTTTAAATAAACAACAACAAAAAAGTCAATATTGAAGGAAAAAACACATATCCACAGAAAAATTACAAGAGGAAGGAGGCTTGATAATTCTTCAGCAACACACCAAAGACTTTGGGCAAAGCTTATGTCCCAGAAATCAGAAAGCCACAGAATACACCGGCCGCCCTTCAGAAGGAGGACCGCCGCCCCGTCTGTCCCGCGTCTCCCAGCGCCCCCGCCCGCCCCGCGCCGTCCCCACGCCGCGCCGGAGCCGGCCCCTCACCTCTCGCGCCAGCCTCGGCGCCCGTCCCCGCCGCGTCGTCGGCGTGTCGCCAAGGCCCTTTCCGAAGAGCCCGCGGGAGACGCGCTGGGTCCGCGGGCGCCTGCCGAGCGCCCTTTTCTACCCGGTGTGCACACGGCCCCCTGGCGGCCCCGTGCGCACGGCCGAGGCGTTCGCCCGCGCCGTCCCTACGGTGCTCGTCCGGCCGGCGCTCCCGCGCGCGGGTCCTGGAGGCGGGTCCTCCAGGTCTTTAGAGCCGTCCGGGCCGGGCCTCGGCCGGCACCGGCGCCACCACGCGGCGCCCTCCCGGCCCGTGCCGCGCCCCACTCCGCCGCAGGCGATGGTCTGTCGGGGTGGGGGCCAGTGGCGGGGGGACACGGGGCACGAGGAGGCAGGACACGAGGGCGCGAACGGGACGCGGACACGGGGACACGGGAACGCGGAGTCCGGCCCTGACCCGGCTCCGGGGCGGGCGCGGGACCCGTTCCGAATGCCGCCCGCGGGAAGCGCAGAGCCGTCCGGGCCGACTGGCCGCTTCGGACGGGGACAGGCCGCTCGCCGCGGACCCGGGCGCCTCGGGAGGCTAGGCGGGCGCGCCGCGGGGCTGGAGCCGGGCTGGGGTGGGGCACGGAGAGTGACGGCGGAGCGCAGCGCTGCGGGCCGTGGCGGGAGCGGGCGGGGAACGTCGGACTGTCGCTTGTACAAACAAGAAGCGTAACCTGGGTTAGACAGTTTAACTCGAAGCCAGGGATTATGGTCAACTGTTTTCTCAATACCAAGAGGAAAGAAGCTCCGACGAGGACGGGGACCTGGCACCTGGCGTGTTAGAATACGCGGAGAAAGGCTACACCAGATGAGGTCACGGAACTTTAAAGTAGGCACCCGGACATCTGGGGGAAGCTACGGTTTGGAACTCCTTCCTGTCCCTGTAAGGACTGTAAAGAGGGGTTCTCGTGGGCGGGTAATGGGCACTCTGCCGGGACCCCTCCACCTCGGGAAAACCCCATGTGGGCGCAGGTCACTCCCAAGCCACATCGCACTCCCGCACCCTGGGGACCCCGATGCTGGGATCGGAGATGGTGAGGATGGTGACCCGACAATGGTGGAAGACAGGCCTCTCGTGAGACCCACCTATCCAAATTCCCTTTCCGGACTTTCTCCATAGGTAGCTGCAGAACCGGGTCCCAACTCAGTCACACGTAGGACAGGAACCTGTGTTGTGCCCTGCATAAAGGGAGAAGCAACAGATCAAGTCTCCTGGGAACGGAGGCAAGGCTGGGAGAAGCTCTGGCTGTGGCTGCTCAGGCGGGGTTGGGGTGGGGGTAGGGGCGTGGGGTGTGTGTGTGTGTTTCCAGAGCCAGGACGCTCTTCCTAACAGGACCTCCCCACCACCACCACGACCACCAAAGCAGCCTGTATCCCAAGCTGAGCTCCCGATGCAAAGCTGATGCTGGAGAGGTCATCTCCAGCAAAGAGAGCTGCAGGGAAGTAGGAATTAACTTTATTGGGACAGGCACAAGAGAGAAGAGAGGTAGAAAGTAGGAACTGCAGACACGAGGAGGGCCAGAGTTCTGTCCTTCTCCTCTGTATCTAACTTAACATCCTATGGTGAATTCTTTGATGTGTGACTTTTCTACTAAGTAACCCTCTTAGGTGTAAAAACAAAACTCCTAGCTTCCCACCAACCCAAGAGCTGAGCCAGCCATTAGATAACATCTAAGGCCTACGGCAGGGATTTCCTGCTTCAGGGTGACCTGCCTACCAGATGCTTCCGCCAGTGCTTTTATATTGTGCTTCGGTTTATGATTTTCTTCTATAACTATAAATACTGTGTGTAACCGCTGCTCATTGGAACATGATATTTGGGAAATCCTGAATGTGTGTTCCTGCGCCTCCCCACTCATATTTGGCTTCAGAATAAATCACCTAAACTTTTAAGACAAAGGTGACATTCATTTGCACCCACACTTTAAAAAGTAAAATAAATTGATAAAATGTACACATAAGGAGAAAGCAATACTTAAGAGTCATACCCCCAACCAAATTGGGGCTGACAGAACTTCCTGCCCTATGTTAGTCTAATTTTTAACAATATTTTAGTTTGTGTGTTTTTCAAAATATTGATAGTTCTGTGCATTTGTTTGCTGAGGTTATCTAAGCCCCTAGCCTATCTCTAACGCTTTATCAAAGCTAAATACCATCAAAATTTATTTCATATGGGCTGAGCATATAGGTCAGTGTAGAGCACTTGCCCCTTATGCTTAGGGTCCAGGTTTGATACCTAGCACCCCCCGCCCCATTGACAAGTTTAGATGAAAGCCAGTATTTCATAAACATGTTGAATTATAAAGAATTTGGTGAGACCTGGTGGTGCAAGTCTATAATCCCCAACTCTGGGAGGCTAAGGCAGGAGGATCACAAGTTTAAACTGAGCCTGGGGAACTTAGCAACTTAGTGAGACCATCTCACTAAGATCAACTAAAGTGAGTTAAGAACATTGTCTAGTGTGACGGTCCTGCATTCCATCACCAGTACCAAAACACATACACATGCACACACACACATGTGCGGACATTGTATGGCAGGTCAGCGAGAAGGATGAGGACAAACGCTTTGTTACCCAAAGGAAAATAATTTAGAGGGGTCTTTATTAGCTGGTGGCCACATGGTGGCTTGTGTCGGAAAATCTGCAGCCCTGAGTGTATAAAGGGAATGGTTTACAAAGACTTTATGGTGGGGAGAGACACTTATGTGACATGAGAACATAGTAACAGAAGCAGAAATCATTATCACAAACAACAGATGGCCAGAAAGTGTCATCACAAAGGTATATATCATGTAGGAGTCAAAAAATTAACAAGCCCATAGGAAAGCATTGTAAAGAATGCTTACATATATCACATAGGAGTCAAGAATTCTTTGGGAAAACATTGCAAAGTGTGCTGAGCCAAGCTAGAAATTATTTTGAGAGTGGCTGCTGTAAGCTTAGCAAAACAGACCTTGTTTAACATTGATAACATAATTTTGCTAAAGTTAGAATTTTGGGGAATTTAGGAACTTGGTCATAATTTATTCTTCACTGGGTTTGTACATGGTTATACATACACAAGCAGTAATTTTGTAAGGTGTGGTAGGGAGGAAGAGACAAAGTTCTTCAAATGTCTCGTTCATTTTTAATACTTAGGCATGTTGGTCAGGGGACCTTTAGGGAGTGAGGAAACCCAGTAGCCTCCTGACTTCAAGAAGGAGTTTCCTAATCCAGAATAGGTCAGTTTGCACCCACGGAGTTAGGAGCCAGGGGCCAGCCGCCAGGGGCCAGCCGGCATCATCCTCCATCTTCCCTCTTAGAGAACGTTCTTGTTGCCTGAGAAGTGCCTTTAGCGCACTGTTCATAAAGGCCATGGTCAGGAATTCCTACTGATGCCTGACCTCCAGCTTCACAGAGCTGGGAAAAGCCTCCCACCACCCCCCATTCCTCACAGCCTCCTCCTGGAGAAACCTCCCTGGGCCAGTGTTCTAAGGCAAGTTCAGGATCAGAGGGATTGTAAGGGGCCTGAGGTCTGGGGCATCTGGGTTCATATCTGTGTTGGGTCTGAGTGTGTTTATCTCCACTTCCACCCACAGTTATGAAGGTTAATCCAGGGGGAAAAGGCCACAGGGGCTGCCTATTCCCTGGGGTTCTGCTCTCAGCTCCCAGGGACCCCCACGAACCTGGTAAAAGCTCTTTGTTATGGCCCAAGCAAGGATGAGTAAGTTAAGCAACTCCTTCCAAAGGTTTCATCATTGAAGTTCAGAGAAACAAACATAGCTAGAGGTCATCTCAGGCTTGGAGAAAACATGTATTTGGTTTGATGACACAGGCCACAGTGTGTGTGCTGGCCTAGAGGACAGGCTGAGAAGAAGAGAGGGGACATGGTGGGTGCTGTAGCTTAGATCTGGACATGGCCCTCGTTTTTAAGCTTTGGTCCTCAGCTGAGAGCTGCTTGGTAGTAGTAGAACCTGTGGGGTCTAGTTGAAGGAAATTAGGTCTTCAGAGGGAATAGTGAGACCCCAGCCCCTTCCATCCTCTTGGCTTCCTGTTCCCTCTTCTGCCATACCCTTCCACCAGGACATTCAAAAACCCTGGGGCCAAGTGACAGTGGCCTGAAGTTTTGGAAAGTAAGAGCAAAATAAACCTTTCCACCTTATAAATCAATAATCCTGGGTGGTTTAGGTGTTCCTAATAGAAAGCTGACTAACTCACTTAGAAAGTAAAAAAGAAATAGAATCCAGACGAATTCAAATGAGAAAAGGAAATAGAAGGGTTTTTTTGTTTTGTTTTGTTTGCTTTTTTGTTTGTTTCTGCAGTATTGGGGATCAAACCTAAGGCCTTGTGTAAGGCCATACCTTTACCACTGAGCTGTGTACCTCTTGCCCCAGAAAATTAAAAAAAAAAATTGATGAGTGTCTTAACATGTTTAAAAGGCTGGCCTTGAAATCAAAATCCTCAGACTATGTTCTCCCAAGTAACAGTGATTACAGGCTTTTGGCTATACACTTGGCGGGGAGAATGTGTGATTGTGGCCGAAGGGAAGGGAGGGTACATCCCCATGGAGTTAAAAGGGGAAATTTAAATAAATATCTGGCCCTTAAGTACATTTTCTTCCTGAAATTGAAGGATCTGCTAAAGGTGTATGTGTTCCAATTTGATGTGTCTATTTTTTGTTGATAATTGGTTTAGTTTTCATCTGTGGCTCATGGCATATCACCTAAGGGACAGAACAATGTCAGGACACAGAAGCAGGCCTCAGGAATTAAAACCTCTGTCCCTCAGTGACCTTCCCCGGCCATCCTTTCACCTGCTAATTTCTTTTCCTCAGGTTAGCTTATAAAAATTCTCTCTTAAATACTCTGCCCGCCTTGTTTGATAGTAGACAATCAGCTACTCATTTCCCTCAGCCATTATGTATTAAGTGCATATGTCCAAGAGAGTTAGCATGTTTCTGCAGTGCTAGAAGTCACCTCTAGGCCCCCCACACCCAACTCGGGCACACCAAGGAAGCCAGGAGCAGGGCTCTTGCTGATTTCTACCCTTCCCTGGCTGGCCATGAGACCCCTATTCTGCCCAGCCACATTTCCACTCACTCCTGACTATACAAGCATGTCTCCACATACACCAACAGGCTGGGGCCAGAGAGCTGCTGGGCAGTGGGATGGTAGGACCTGGGGGATACAGAACACCAGCTCATTCTCACCCTGGCAGGGAGTGGGGCAAAAGGCACCCAACCCTATGCAGATGGGCTCCTACTCCTTGTACCTTTCCAGACCTGCATCCATCACTTCATCTGGCTACTAATCTGTATCCTTTAAAATATGAGATAAAATTGAAAAATATGGTGAATGTTGGGTAAATTTTAAAAAATGTATTACTGTAATAGGTACAATGCCATAAATCCCCTCCAAAATAATCTCCCTCACTTCAAACATGCTTGTCCCCTTATTCTTGCCACTTTCTGAGGCAGTTCTGGAAGTCCTCTTTCCTGAGTGTCTTTATGAGGTGGAATCAAGCACACAGTGACTGCTGCTGTTGAGGGCCATCTGGAGAAAAGCAGGCTCATAAAACCACAACGGTGTCTTCTCATCTCCCTTGGTCACCAGGAAGACTCCTGGTTCTTCCCCAAAGTCACAATGACCACGAAATGCTTTAAGTAGAGTCAGGATACTCCAGCAGTCATGGCAGAACAACTGAAGGAACCCATGAAAAAGGACCTCCAAATTGCTTCAGAAAATGGTGGGAGAAGTTCAGAATGAAGAAAGGATTTTGAGGATGAAGGATGGCAGCATGGCTTTTAGTGTAACAATTGTTTAACTTAAATATTGGTTGTACTTTTTGGCCATACATGCATATGTGTTTCACTGGAATCTGTGAGCCATTCTAACAAATTAATGAAATGTGGGTGAAAGGTATCATAGGAACTACAGTCAGCCAGAAGGTCTGGAGGCCAGGACCTGCAGTGGGGCCTGAAGTGGGGGGTCTGGGAGCGACCAAGTATCTCCCAGTCCATAAGCAGCACTGCCTTCGATAGAAACTCACAGATGAACTGGGATGGAGGATACCAAGCTGGTGTCACTACAGTGACCAGCCACCACTGGTGGGGAGACCCCACAACTCTGGAGGCCATGAAAACCTGTGTTGTCTGCTGTGCAGCAATAGCAGAGGACAAAGTGGTTTGTTTCCCATGTAGCCATGTGAATGGTAAGATACAGGCTTAGAGAAAATGACAAAAATTAGAATAAACATATTAATTTTTATTGCCACCATAGCAAATTATACCTTTCACCCATATTTCATTAATCCTTTCCTCTCTCTGAACTTCTCTCACCATTTTCTCTTGCTTTTCAAAGTGCTCCTGTGATTAAATCAGTTCCACCCTTATAATCTCACCACTTTTGGAGACAATCATATGTCTGCTGTCTCAGATACATGAGCAGCCAAGGCAGGAGGGTCACAAGTTTAAGGCTAGACAGGACAATTTAAAGAGACCCTGTCCCAAATAAAAACCTTTAAATCCTCCAGTTCAGTTGCTAGATTAGTGTTTAAAGAAATAAGCAGAACATGGGCTAGACGCTCAGATGCTGGGGAGAGAGATCTGGAGATGAAGCTGAGAAGATCAAAGAGCATCAAAGTTGGTGGGGTGACAGATCCTTAAAACAAGCACTGGAGCGTCCAGGACAGCCACAAGTCTGGAAGGAAGGGAATTGCCAGACACCAGATGTGGGCATTTTTTTCAGATAGGGAAAGGGAGCAGAGGGGATATGTGAGTGACACAGCAGAGTCAGCAGTGTGTGTGTGTGTGTGTGTGTGTGTGTGTGTGTGTGCGCACGCGTGCGCGCGCGTGCTCATGCACCACAAGAGTCAGTGGGGGGTGAGACCCTAGATGTGTGAGCAAGACCACATCAGTTCATGTCATTGCTTCATAACACACAAGACAGCAGTTTAAGAAATAATTCACATTTAGTTATAAAGGTTGTACGCAGTGGAGGCCTATGATAAGGAGCACACAGGGAGAAGAGTGTATCTGATGAGGCGCTGGTCACCAACCAGCAGAGTGAGACATTCCAGAAGAGGAGGTGACCTTTGTTACTGCGTGGTGGGCTGCAAGGTTGAGTGTTGAGCTTGTACTGCAGTAAGTTTCAGTACCCATAAAGGCTTTTGTTTAACTTTTGTTTTTCAGACCTGGGGAATTGAACCTGGGCTTTGCTTATGATAAGCAAGCGCTTTCCTATTGAGCCACAACTCCAGCCCTTAAACAAACCTATTTTTTTCATTGCTGAAGTATAATTTATTCAACAAAAAAACTTCTGGGGTATGGTCGTAGCTAGTGGCAGCACATACTTAGCCCGTGTGACGCTCTGGGCCTAATAACTTGCACTAAAGAAAAACAAGGTACAGAAAATCTAAGTAGTCAGCCTGATGCATATTTATCAAGTAAACCCACCTGTCTGACTGACATCCAGATTTTTAAAAAGCATATAATCATACCCTAGGAATCTCCCACTTACCCTATCCTAGTCATTATCCTTTCCGAAAATGACCTCTACTCTTCTAGTACATAAATGAAATTGTGACCCTTTGAGCCTGGCTCCTTTTGCTCAGTGTTATTTATAAGGTACCCACACCCATGTGTGCATGTAGTGACGATTATTCACTTGATCTCTATTGAATGCTACTGCATGAATGTGCTGCTGTCCTTTACCCAACTTCTTTGGATGGGTCTTTGAGTTGTTTCTAGTTTAGGAGTATACCCCTAAACTCTTAGATTGAGAAAGAGTTCTAATGACCGACTTACCCTATTAGCAGCTAAAATGGCACAAATGATACCCAAAACATGGCACTATCACCTCCAGATTATGCTTGAAAAAAAGCACAAAGGAAACCAGAGGAAGTACAAGAGGATTGGATTGTGGAGGAGAGTGAACAGGTAACATGTGGGCTCACCACTAGCAGATGTTGCCCAACCCCCACTGACAGCATTTTCTGCAGGACCTCCTGGCACTGTGGAGGAGAAAAGGTACACAGAAAAAGAAAGACCTGGGTCTAACTGGATAACACAGAAAATGGGTTGCAAAGTGTCCCTAGGGCTCTATGGGGCCTGTGACCAAGTGTATCTGGATTTGAGGACCACAGAGTGCTAGAGACTGGAATTTCTGAGATTAGTGTGCAAGAAATTTAAAAGTTTTTAGATGGTTGGAGGTGATGGGACATTTGGGTAAGGGTTAGGGTGATGGTTATACAAGATTGGGAGTATATTCAATGCCACTGAAATGTATGTATTTTTATATACGTACATATATAAATATATATACAATACACACAAAATTACATATACACACACATACACACAAAATAATATATATATGGTCAGGATGATAAATTACATGCATGCACATTTACCACAGTGAAATTTTCTGGGCAGTTCTTTCATGAATGGATTTTATTAATTTTGTTTATGACTTCTAGGGTTTTGAATCTTCTGTGAGGTTTTTTGTTTTTGTGATTGCTTTGTTTTGTTTTTACTGGTGTTCATGAGCTAACAGTACTTGTTCTTGCCTTATGTGGTGGAAACTGACAAAGTCTTTCCTGATCACTGGAGCATGACACCATTTTCAACTCCCTAATCTCCTTCCATGGATGTAGCACTTTCAACATGCCTGTCATGTCAATAATATATAATAAATAAATGAATGATGGAAAGATTGTTCTATCTTCCATACTAATATAGGTGTTAGAAAAAAAGAGAAAAATGATTGGTTAAAACAAGATCATTATGTTGGTTCTGTTGTAGAATATGCATTTGGTCAGAGAACCTACACACAAAGCAGCAGCTCCTGCAACATACTAATGGAAATATGAGAGAAAATTGTTAAGGTCTTGAACTTCCAACCAGAGAGTTTAGATTTATATTGAGAATGAAAAACTATTAGAAATTTAGTGTAGTGTAGGAAGTTGGAAAGCAGTGCTCTAGAAAGGTAAATATGTTCACTGATAGAAAGTGTGGAGGGATGTGGGAAGGAGAGATCAGTTGAGAAGTGAAAATAATGAAGACTTTACAGCTGCGGAAAACAGCTCTAAACAGAGGCACAAAAGAATCATTGTAAAGGAAGAATTTATAATAGCTAGTAATGACTACAGAATCAAAGGTCAGGGCCAAGAAAGCTAGCTACAGCTAACTTCAGAAAACCTTGTATCATCAGAAACAGAAATTGAAAAGAAGGTTGCATCAAGCTTTTCCTGTAGAGACATGAACAAACAAACCTCTATTCACCCCACATAGGAGATAGGCAACAATCCAAAGTCCAATGTGGTGACCAGCGAGTTTATTGGGGTTACTTACAGGAGCATGGGTGAGGGGTTCTACAGGAGTGTTGATGATTCAAAGGCAGTCACATCACCAGAAAGCCTGCCCAGTATAGTTAACAAGTCACAGAAGCTGAAGATTGCTTCTGTATCCCTGGGAAAGGGCTTTGCCACTTGTCTGTCTCAGGAAATTCCCAGACCTGTGTGCCTTGCTCCATCTCACCTTCCTATACATATTTCAGTGTATTTCCTGCACATGCCTAGCTTAGTGCCTTGCATATTTGTTGACTAAGTAACAAAAATGACTTTATCTTATGTAAGGGGCCTCTCCACCCTCATCCTCACCTGAACCTACATGTTATACAATACAGTAGAGAGTTCATGAAAGATTCACCTTTTCCTCTGGTTCATTTCTGGCCATGATAAAGCTTTTACTACAGATATAGATAAGCATTCGTTTGTAGGCCAACTAGAGTCGAAGCACAATGAGCACTAAATGACACCAATGATTCATTATACAACATCCTAGAACATTTTTACACCTGGTCATCATGTTTAAGGTTATAACAGATGGTATCAACCAAGCTGAAGCTGGGGCCCCATCCACAGCTACATTTTAGTCTTCCCTGTAGTATCACTAATGTTAGACTAAGAAATCCAGCTTCCTTATTCTACATGTGACAGAGCCACTAGCCAGTGAAGATGAGCCCAAGTTCTAGCTCATCTCAAGTTTTGGTGTTTGATATTATATGTCCCCATTCATTATCTCAGTACAGGTAGCCACAGTCACAGTACTAAATCACAGTATGATAGAATAACATAGGTTTGAGAAACAGAAATTAATTTTAAGTTTTATCCATTATAAGAATGAAAGCTAATATTTAATGATTTCTTGCTCATGCTGGGCAATGTTTGAGAATTTTAAGGTTTTTCTCTTTAAATCTCATTTTGTCTTTCGAAAAGTGCCCTTTGGTAGATTTTTAAAGGTCTCTGTCTTGCATCCAAGTGTGGTGATATACCTTTGTAATCTCAGGATTTGGAAGGCTAAGACAGGAAGATCTTGAGTTTTAGGCCATCCTGAACTACACAGTGAGCCCTTGTCAAACAAAACAAAACAAAACAAAAAGCCTCTTTCTTGTGGATAATAAAACAGAAGAATACTGCCATTAAGTATTCTTGAGGCTGAAGCAGGAGAATGGCTGTGAGTTCAAGGCTGGCCTGGCTGTATAGTGAGTTCAGGGCCAGCCTGGGCTACAGAGCAAAACCCTGTGTGAAAAAAAAGAAGAAGAAGTAGACAAAGTGGACAACATGAAGAGCTATATCTATTTTTAAAATTAAGTCATTAATTAATAATATCCCAAAATATAAAGCTCCAAGTCAGATGAGTTCACTGGTAAATTTTTCTAAAATCTAAAATTAAAAAATGATTCCATTTCTCTAGAGCACCTACAAAAGTGGAGGGAATATATTTGTGTTCCATACTGCAAGTTTCTGGGTGCCATATCTGTAGACCTCACCAACTGTGAATCAAAAGTATTCAGGAAAAAAAACACTCTGTACTAAACATATGGAGCCCTTTCTCGTCATTATTCCCTAAGCAATATCAGATAGCTACTAGATATGAAATGGCAACACTGAACAAGTATTTTAGGTAATCTTGAAATGATTTAAAGGATAGGAAAGGATATTGCTAGGTCGTATACAAATTCCACACCATCTTCTGCAAGGAATTTGAGTGTCTTGTCTTTGTTACTTTTTCATCACTATGACAGAATACCCAACATCCACTATATATATATATTTTTTTTTGAGACAGGGTCTCACTCTGCAGCCCAGGATGGATGTAAACTCACTATGGAGCCCAGGCTGGCCTCGGACTCACAGCAATCCTTCCATTTCAGCCTTCTAAGTGCTGGAATTACAGGTGTGCGCCACCACGCCCAGCTTATGTGGTGCTGGGGAATTAAACCCAGGTACTTAGTTCTTGACTTAGCGCTTGCTAGGCAAGCACTTTAACTGCTGAACCATTCCTCTAGCCCCAACATCCATAATTTTTAAGGGAGGAAAAGTTTTTTTAACCTCACAGTTTCAGATGGTCATAGTCCATTCATGGGCAGTTACCAACAGTGAAAGCATATGGCAGGGGCAGAGGTGGAGGCAGCTCCTTTTCCAAAAATGCAGCCAAGTCTCCTCAAGTCCAGTCAAGTCCAGCCCCAGAAGAAGGTAGCACCATATATGCAGGTCCTATCCCCGTGATCTGCCTCGTCTGGATCCAGCCTCGGTGTTCTCTGCCCCTTCCAGGTGTGGTTCTGATCTACCACACACACGCCTGCAATCCACCCCTCCAGACCAGGCTCCAATCTCCCAATAAGCGCATGGTTCCATACACAATCCATAATGTCCAAATACATAAGAATTCTGGGGGACGTTCCAGATCCAAACCACAACAGTGCCTGTCTTATCTTTCTGTTGCTATGACAAGATACCTGAGAAAATCAACTTAATAGGAAAAAGATGTATTTTGGCTTACAGTTTCAGCATTTAAGTCTGTGGTCGCTGGCTTCATTCCTTCTAGCTCATGGTGAGCAAAGTGACTTACCTCATGATGGACAGGAGAAAAAAAAAAAACTTGCTTCCTGAAATCTCAGCGCTCAGGGAGGATGAGGCAGGAGGATGGCAAGTTCCGGCCCAGCTGAGCAGTGTAGCTCTTTAGTGAGAACTTGTCTCAGAAAAACAAAAAATATGGGTTTATTCCTCAGTTAGAGGGTCCTGGCTGGGTTCAATCACCAATAACACGACAAAGAGAGAGAGACTGATGTTTATATTAACTTTTAACTTTAGGTCTTTGATATTTTGGGTTATTATTTATTACATAAGTTCATTTGGGCTTGCTACCTACAGATGATTTTGAAATTACCACCACAAACAGTCAGACGCTGTGATATGATTTGCTATGCGGTAGTACAAGCAGGGCTGAATCCTAGACTTCTTTTTAACCTCATTCCTCCTAGGCTGTAGTTAGACCTTTCTCTGCTTCTAGTTCTGAAATCCTAGCCAGGCCTGGTACCCAGGCGCTCTGCCCCTGAGCTGCATCCCAGATCTTCGTCTTATACTCGACAGAGTCCTTCTCAGAGGAGTTTTAGCTTAATGAAATTTAGCTCATTTATCAGCCTTTTATATGGATTCCTCCACAGGTTGTTGCATACCCGAGATTGCCTAGATTTCATCCTGTGTTAATGTCCAAGAGTTTTATAAATCACTCACTGCCTCTTAAACATGTAAGATTTGACTTAATTTTTTACAGAATGTATAAGATAGAGAAGATTAAGAATCTAGATTGATTTCTTGTGTTACTGGTGATTAAACCAGGATCTACTCACTGAGGAACATTCCCACACTTTTCTTTTTTTTTAAGTTCTCACTAAATAGC
The DNA here is from genome assembly GCA_004027205.1 of Ctenodactylus gundi. Taxonomy (NCBI): domain Eukaryota; kingdom Metazoa; phylum Chordata; class Mammalia; order Rodentia; family Ctenodactylidae; genus Ctenodactylus; species Ctenodactylus gundi. Next base: position 56,069 of record PVKB01004305.1, on the reverse strand, counting down.
TAAGTTGCTACATCTGGGCTGGAACTTACCCTCCTCCTGCCTCACCCCCTCCCAGAGTGCAGGGATCACTGGAAGCTAGGATTTTTAATAGTCTTTTGTATTGTTGGAAGGTTTCCCCATTGAATAATGAAGAGCAGGACAGGGTCTCAAGCACAGCACTCATGCCTAAAACCTACTTTTTGTACATTTAAAAAATACAGCATTGATAACCATATATTTAAAAAAAACTGAGGTTCTGGCCACATCTACCATTATGTATTGATACTATACAAACCTAAATGGCACTTAAAAAGCTTAGGATATATTTGCTTAATAAATGGAAGACATCATGTTGTAGTTGAGGGGACAAGACATAAACATCTTTAAATTTAAATGATAATATGAGAATAGTTTTTGAGACATAGAAGAGGCAATAAGTGATTTGATTAAGTTGCAAATGAGTGACAGGGAGAGAGTAAAATGTGGTGAGTGCCGTGGGTTGGGTTGCCAGAAAGGCTTCATGGAGAAGGCTGACTTGCATCCTGGTATCAGACAGAGCACTGGAACCAAAAGCAAGCACAAGGAAGGGCCTGGGAAAAATGTGGAAGGGGAAGGAGGTGACAAGCAAGAGAAGGTAGGGAAGGCTTCTTAGCCTCGGCTCAGAAGTCTGGGCTTGTTTCTTTTAGTGGGGAGAAAAAAAAAAGATACTTTGACAAACAATGAACTGAAGAAAGAGTTCGGTGGGTTTAGAATAAAGATTCTAGTTGGAACAAAGAGTACTGGTCTAGATAAGCTAGAGGTGAGTGTGCTCTTGGTGGAGACGAGGTTAGAAACAGTCCAGACATAAAATAATAAACGGCTGAGAAAAGTTGAGGCCTGAGGTTATTAAAAAGGCACACTGTACAGGAAGAATTGCTGGGTTTGGAAAGGACACGCATGAATAAGAACAGCTTCCTGAAAGTAGGAGGGAGTAAATTTTTAGAAGTGTGCACATAGGGGTCATCTTTACCTTCAGTTTTCTTTCTAACACCAAGTGAGTCGTATCAGTGTATACACAGTGATAAGAAAAGACTGATCCCTACTTTCTCAAAGGAAAAAAGAACTACTACTACTCAAACGTAATTAGAATACATGTATTAATTCTTAGCTTTTAAATATTTGTTTCTTGGCTGTGGAAATTCAGGAAACTCCACCACGAAGAGTAACATGTACGGGGGTAAAGAGACATGTAGCAATTTGTCGGAGACTCTGGAAAACTTTTCAATGGTTTTGCAGAGAAGAGGCCAGGTGTAAACACCTTTGGTGATTGTACTTCAGAGGAGAGAGCAGGCCATCAAGTTCTCTGCCAGGGACAGCTGAAGGAAGCAGAGCTCCAGGAATTGTTTGGACATTTCCTGGCCTGTCCCTACTGTTAGGCGCCCTGCAGGAAGAGGTGGGCAACGCCTCATGGAGGAGGAAGCAGTTTCCAGAAAGCAAAGCCAAGAAGAGATGTTGGCCAAACAGCCTTCTTGTGTTGTGGGATTTCTGAACACGTTTTCTATTAAAATGGCAAATATCAAAGCAGCTTCAGACTTGGTGTCGAGCTCACTCCCACGGAGAGTTCACCTACTCTAATTATCAAATTCAAATACCACTATGGAAACAAATATTTACACAAACACAACATATCAGATTTGTCAGGAGAATGAGAGGACATTTTCTCACCACTTCCATTCAGCTAAGCCTGAATTTAAAGCCTGATATGCCTTTCAAGGACCCAAAGTCAAGCTGTAGTCACAAAACAGTGTGAAACAGACATAGACAAGTGGGACAAAACAGAGAGCCCAGAAATACATCCGCATGTAGTGATGGGGCCACTGGGTTTTTGACAAATGCAAAATATATGAGGTAAATGAAAGTCTCTTCAATAAACAGTCCTGGGCAAACAGTACATCCTAAATGAGAGAAGAAACTATCACTTCTCACCATACAGAAAAATCTGCTCAAAGTGAAGCAAAGACCTAAATGTCAGACCCAAAAGTATAGAAATGCTAGAAGAAAAACTGAGAATGCTTTCAGACATTCATCCTGGTACTTTTTTAATGACCACCAAATCATATATAATAGAGCAAAATTTGACAAAACAGAATTAGATAAAACTAAAAATACTCCACAGCAAAGGAAACAACAGAGTGAAGAGAGAACATTTAGAAGGGGAGAATATCTGCAAGCTATTTACATTTATCCTAAAGGCATAAGGACTTCAACTCAACAGCAGAACATTGCTATTCCAATTAAAGATGGGGCAACTTGCCAGACTGGATGTTTCTCTAAAATGGATACACAAATGGCCAGCCAGTCCAAAAAAACGCTCATCATCACGAACTGTGAGAAAATGCAAACAGAAACCAGGAAGACATGTAATCTCACCTCAATTGAAATGACTAATATAAAGAAATAACAAATGCTGGCAAGGGGGCAAAGAAAGAGAAACTCTTATACTTTGTTGGTGGGAATGCAGATTGTATAAATGTTCTCAAGAAGTTAGAAAAAGAGCTGCCACACGATCCAACAATCCCTCAAAAAGGTACATAGTCAAAGGAATTTAAGTTGATACATCAGAGAGATTTAGGAACTCCCAGGTTAACCCTTCCTCTACCTATGCAGCTGGGATTACAGGTGCACACCGAAAGAATAGCTCCTAACTTTCTGTGTCAGAGTAGGATAACGGTAGTTGATAACAATTAATGATGTCAAAATAGCAAGGAAAGGATTTGGAAGGTTCCTGACATGAACAGGAGATAAGTGTTTGTGATGACAGACATGCCAATGACCCTCCTCTGGCCATCGCTATGGACGTGTACTATGACATCATGCTGTACCCCATAAGTGCATCATTATCATGTGCCAATTAAAATAAAATATGTGCTTTAAAATCCCAGTATCCTGTTAGGCAGGTAGATGTTCATAGATCAGTGGACAATAGCAGGCAGATAATATAGGTTGTCAGTTGTAGTGAAGACACTGGACTTCAGTGTCTTCATTTGCTAACTCTGGCTCGGAGAGACTCTCTTCAGCATAATGACACACTAAAATTACACAGGGTGCACATTCCCACCAATGGGGGACATCAGCCCAGGTACATGGTTTACCTTCAGTGATACTAGAAAGGAGACCCTCTTGTCTTGGGTTGGGACCTGATTTAGATTCCATATGATTAAGGTTCTGATGAAACACTGACCACCTGCAAGAACAAGGAAGATAGTTTTGAGATACCAAACTCCCAATTATGTTTTAAGAAAAATTTCTGCAAATAAAGTTACCGTAGTTCCTTGCACTCAGGAGTAATTCTTAAGTGCATTTAAAGCACTGGTAGCAGCCAAGTCTGAAGGAACGCATGCCCCCAGGTGGCCAAACAAGGACATATCCCTTCGAGTCTTCACTGGGCCAGAATTTTTGGTCTGACTCACAGAAGTGGAAAAAAAAAATTGCATCTTTTTTTCTTCTTGCAGTCTTCCTGCCTCAGCCTTCCTAGTAACTGAGGTTACAGGCTTGCACAACCAGGTAGGGCTTAAGCCAGGTGTTTTTCATGACAACACCTGGACTGTATTTTAATCACGACACTTCTATCAAAATTTAGGATCCCCACCCCTTCCAGCTCAACAATTTCTCCAACTCTCTGAGTACCTGTTGGGTGTCCTGTACTTCCTTTGTCCTGACACTCACCTCCCAGAGTTAGTGCAGATCCTCAGCTCCTGACACAGCTCCTACACCCCTGTCGTCTCCTTAGTGACAGTGTTCACAGGAGCACCTTTGTTATCCTCCGCAAGTGGCTCCCACCTGCAGCTGGATTTGTGGAAATGACTCTTGGTGGACGCAGAACACCCCACTTCAGATGCCCATCACACCCCAGGTTATGACTTTGTCTGATCAAGCAGCTGCTCACTGGAGTTGCATGATACACCCTCTCACTGTGACAATTTGCCAGAATGGCTCACAGAACCCACTTTGAAAAACAGTTTACTTCTTATTCCTGGCTAATTACAAGGGATATAAAACAGGAGCAGTCCCATGGGAAAGAGGCATGGGCTAGTACAGAACACACACCAGCCTCCACGGTCCCTGTGAGCTCATCCAGAAGCCCTCCAGCCCTGTCCTCAGAGGTTTAACGACTCCTTGTGCCCGCATGATGGGTGAAATCACTGGTCATTTGTGGTTAACTCATCTCAGCCTCTGTCTCCTCTCCAGAAATCTGGGGAAGGTTGGGGAGCAGAATTTCCAAACTAGTATTCCTCTGGCTGACTCCTCTGGCAGCCAGTCCCATCCTAAATGACCTCAAGGTTACCAAGAGTCATTCTCTCAAATCCAGCTGCAGGTGGGAGCCACTTGTGGAGGATAACAAAAGTGCTCCTGTGAACACTGTCACTAAGAAGACCACAGGGGTGTAAGAGCTGTGTCAAGAGCTGAAAGCAATGATCAAATGTGTATATCACTTCTATATATTTTCAGCTTTATTAAGGTAAACTCAAAAATTCAAAATGTATCTATTTAAAGAGTCTAACCCAATGATTTGATATATGCATGCACCATAAGCTAATAGCCATAGTTGGGCACATTAACATACCCATATCATCACTTCTCACAGTTACCATGGGCTTCTTTTTTTGGTAAGAACACAAGATCTACCTCCTTAACAAGTTCAAGTGGGGCTGGAGGAATGACACAGCGATTAAAGCACTAGCCTTGCAAGTACAAAGCACCAAGTTTGATTTGCCAGCACCACATAAAGCTGGGCACGGTAGCACATGTCTATAATCCTAACACTTGGGAGGCTGAGGCAGTAGGATTGCCATGAGTCCAGACCAGTCTGGGCTATATAGTGAGTTTAAGATGAGCCTGGACAACAGAGCAAGACCCTGTCTCAAAAAAAAAGCAAGTTCAAGTGTATAATACAGTATTGCTAACTATCTCCAGATTTACTTTCTTACATAATAGTATATCCATAACATACCATATTTTTTCAGTTCATCTGTCAAAGGGCATCTATGTTGGTTCCATATGTTGGCTATCGGCTACTGTAAATAAGACTACAATAAATCTGTAAGTGCAGGTACCTCTTCAAGACCCTGATGTCACTGCCTTTGTAGTTATAACTGAAGGGGACTTGTTAGATCATAAGGTAACTCTAGCTCTAGTTCTCTACGGAGCTTCCACACCATTTTCTCTAGTGCTGATACCACTTCTAATACATGTGCACTTTGCCCACCACAAGGCTCTTACCACTTTTGCAACTATGTTATCACATCTGCTTACTCATTTTCTCTACCCCCCCCCCCCAACTCAAACTAGTATAGGAGGCCATGCTAGGGTTCAGATACTACATTGTCCTCTCTGCCACACCAACCATGCAGTGCATCGAGTAAACCTGAACTCCAGTTTTGGCTCAACTCAGACCCTAAGATGCTTCTCCACCTCCAGTTATTCAGCTCTTTTCTGCTTTCTAGATGACTAAAAAGACCCTGCTTAGTCAGAAGGCAATTAGGACTCAAATATGGAGAAGGCAGGCAGGCAAGGGCAGAGCTGGGACACAGATAGGGCAGTCGTAAACCAAGGGACCCATGCAGAACCTGCCACCATTGTGTGACTATCTGGAACCAGACCTCGCCTGCATCTGGGGCAGCAGGCCTTCAACAGAGCTGATAGAAGAGGACAGACAGATGGCAGGTCCGCAGGTGTAATCAACCCAGTTTCAGTCCTCAAGGACTCCTTCTTGCAGCTGAGGTTTAAATGAAGGCCTTGCAACACAATCATTCCTCAATACATAAAAATAATATTGGCATCCAATGTTATATTTAGTTGTGTTATAAAATATCTATAACATATTGAATCATTGACTTAAGTGCATTTGGATATCTTCAACGTAGAAAGCACTGTGGATGACACTTCAACAGACTGGGGCAGTTCTTGTTCTCAGAGGATATAATCTAAAAAGAGAAAGGAGACATGCACAGGAGGATAATGGACAGAACATTTGTCACATGAGTAATACACACAAAGTCAATATTCTCAGGAAAAGAAAAAGAAAACTGTTGAGATATGATCCAGTTTAACTCTTCCAGCACCTAGGAAAGTGGGCCTAGTTACTTCTAGAGAGCACGGAAACTGAAGAGCGAAGATAGGTGTCCAATTTCCCTGGGAAGCAGCTGAGAGCCGCAGACCTAAGGCCATGCTCCCCACCCTCCTGCCTCTGTAGCAGGGCACAGGGTGACATCTTCCACAGGCCAGGGATGTGAGTGTCTGAAAGCCAGAACCATTGTCTACTGACTGTTCTCAGTCTTTTCTACCTTAGTTTTTGTTCATTAATTAAAATATTAATTTCTAGTTTGGATAATTTGCAAATTTTTGTATATCTTGTGCTGTTAGAAACAAAAGTTGAATCTTAACAAAAACCATGTTAACTGATTTTAAAATGCACATTTCTCTCCCATTTTAACAACCCTAAAATCAGGATAAGCTTTGAGATGGCATCTTACAATTGCTGTCAGGCAGGCAGCAATCACACCATTGCTGACACGGGCCTGAACATCAAAGGCGTCAGTCTCAAAACCTGCCAGGCAGGCATCACAGGCTTGGGTAGAAATGGCTGAAAAGGTAGCAGGCTATTCTTCACCTCTAGAAAACAAGCTGTTCTCAGGAGGCAATGCAGTTTAAATGATCATGTGATTCTTAACCAAAAAGATACATTATGAGAAATGAGTCACCAGGCAATTTTGTGATTGTGTGAGCATCAAAGACTGCCTACACAAACAAAGCAGCCCAAGATGTTTCTAGGGAATGTAATTTTTATGGGCCCACACTGTATATGTGGCTAAGATGACTTTATACAGTGCATAACTGTATGCAGCACGTTTCCTGGGTGTTTAGCATGGGCCAGTCTGTTCACTGTGAAGCCAGCTAATGGGCCGAGCCACAAGGGCTTTCAGTTCCTTTACAAGTTGTGTAGAAAGAAGCCCTGTCACCAAGAGTGCTAAAGGTACATATGGTGTGAAAAACCAGACATAGTGACTAAGACAAGGATCACTGAGAAAGATCAGTTCTGATGGTGAAGAACTTTTAGGAGTAATTTAATCTGTAAATTTTGTTTTTATTTTCCTTTCTAGGTCTGTGTATGTGACTTTTTAAAAATCTCTAATCAGAGTTCCTAACTCTATAAACAAAAACTAGAAACTGTGTGAAGGAAGTTTTTAAGTTTAATTAGCAGAGGTTGTACTGGTGGTGGTATATAAAATAAAATAATGATGAATTTTAGATTCTAGAGAACATAGGTTTTAGTAGCACACTGTATTCTTACTCAAAGATTATAAAAAAACAAAATAAAAAGAACTCTTGTCTGGTATTTTCTGTATTCTCCAACTGTCCATTGCTTGTTGGTCCCAGTCTAAGTGGGCCAGCTCTGGTATTTGCACTTTGGTGGTGGCCCCATCTTTATTTACATCTTACAGCTGTAGCTTTCTTTAAAACCTGTGTGCTGTGTAGGAGGATCACACTGTGAAGACTCCTTAACATTTATAAGCCTAGTTCATGTGTAAATCTGTAACTAAATATCTCTTGAATTAGATATGTTTACATGAAAAGATGTCAGTGATCCAGTATGTTTTTTTATGAAGGAGACAAAAACAGGTAATGGAAATGAATAGGCAGTTCTCATATGAAGAAATTCAAATAGCCAGTAAATACATGAAAATATAGTCAACATCCTTAGCCACTAGAAAAGTGCAAGTCAGAACACTGTTAAGATATCATCTAACCCCAGAGAGAATGGCGTATTGTCAAGAATTCACACAGCAATCAGTGCTGGCAAGGCTGTGGGGGAAAAGAAACCCTCTTAAGTTGTTGGTGGGATTATAAACTGGTACAATCATTATGGAGGGCAGTATGAAAATTCCTCGAAAGGCTGAAAATAAATATCCTCTTTGATCCAGAGAAACCTCTTCGGGGAATCTTTCTAAAGGAGTTAAAAGCATCATATAAAAGAGATACATGTATACCTATGTTCAGAGTAGCACAACTAACAATAAGTTAAAATGTGGAAGACACCAAAATACTCATCAATAGACCAAGAGGTACAAAAATTGTGGTATATGTATACAATGGAGTACTAATTATTTATAAAGACAGTTTTGAGGCTTTTCTAGGTAAAGAGATACAACTTGAGACCATCATGATCAGTGAAGTGAGTCAGGCACAGAAGGTTAAATATCAAATGGTTTCTCTAACACGAGAAACCCAGAATACAGTGATTTCATAGAACTGAATGGGGGAAGGGGGATAATGAAAGTTAGGGAGGGGGGGAGGGTGTGGAGGGGCCTAAAGGGAGAAGGAAGGGTTTGTAACTCTGACTTGATACATATGTGCACAAAATATTCAAGTTCAATGTGAACATTATGTATCACATACACATATTTTAATAAAATGGGAAAAAGGAAGACAAAAACAAATTGCAAAATCCTCTTCTTGTTTATTTTGAAATGCTCTCCCAGGTGGGTGACTTTCCCACCTGTTTTCTTGAGCTGCTTTTTACTTTAGTCCATATTCCCCGGTGGTGGCAGATGATCCCAAGCACAAGGAATGGTGGAAATGCACCCTGGACGGCGCACAGGGTGCTGATACACACATGTGTCCACACAACTTTTAGAGGTGCAACATAAAAAGAGTTGATTTTACTTATAGTTAAGAAGTGAGAATAATTTGTTTATTAAGAGAGAATATGACCAAAAGAATTAAGAAAGCCAGTTTGAACCTGTGTCCAAAAAGAGATGTAGAACAGATACAGAAATAACTGTCACGTAAGATAGAAGATAGAAAGATACACGTCAACTAGAATCAGGGAAATCTGGAGAGGATGGCTGATTTGGCATGACCAGGGTACCTTAGGAGCAGAGCAGCTACCTCTCTTCCACACTAGCCAGCTAGGCTCCTGACGGGAAGATGACGGGCACGGAACACAGGAGAGAGAATGAAGGGCAAAGTCTTGGCAAAGTCAAGATGCTGCCACCTCTGGCCATTTTCACCTGCGCCGCTTGCGTCACTGCAACTGGAGCTTTTGGGGCTCACAGAACCCACTCTCGAAGTGCCTGGGCTCCCACCGGGCAGCACAGGTCCGAACACGTCACGGGTTCTGTGGGAAAGTCCTACTGCGCACATACTGCCTCCAATCATATCACAGTTGACTTCCACTCTCAAGGAAAGAGGGTTGTCCGGACTTGAGATGAAAACCAAGATTTTTTTTCGGGACTCTGGCGCCCTCTAGAGACGGAAGCATGGAAAGTCATCGCAGAAATGAGCCTGTCTGAGGAGCTCCTCTCAAATTCTGATCTTTTGACAGGAGAAAGGTCTTAGCTACTTTTTCGTCGCTGTGACTCAATACCCGACATCCACAACTTAGGGGGGAAAGATTTATTATAGCGTACAGTTTCAGAAGGTCTCAGTCCATTCACAGGTGGTTGGCTGGAAAATGAAGGAAGCACATGGTTGGGCTGCAGCTGGAGCTAGAGCTGCCCAGTGGCACAGACAGAGATTGGGAGGAAGCGTGGAATCAGCCCATGCCCCTCCAGGTCAACCCCTAAGTACCCTTCCCTTCCAGCCAGGCCCCACCTCCTACCCCTACACAGTATCCACAGGAACATGAGGTTTTGGGGTTCACTCCAGATCCAAACCACCACACTCCAACCCTGGCCCCAAAAGACTCATGGCCGCCTCCTTAAGCCAAATGTCATAGTCCCTTTTCAAAAATTGCCAAAGTCTCACTAGTTCCAGCACTGCTACAAAGACCAAGTCCACAGTCTCCTCAGAGACTCAAAGCAAACTCAGCTGTGAGCAGAGTTAAGCACTTCCAACTTAAAGTGGCCCAGGGCAAACATTCCCATTCCAAAATGGAGGAATGGGAGGATAAAAGGCAATAGGACCAAAATAATTCCTAAGCCCAGAAGTGCAAGGGTTAAATCCTACAGTCCCAGGTGAGCACCTGGCAAGCTGTGCATTCCAGGGCCTTGGGTGGCCCCGCCCCCATGGCATGGCAGCAGGTTGCAATCTCTGTCTTCTCTGTCCACTCACCAGCAGCTTCCCTCAGCTGATGAGCCGTGCTCCTGGCTTCTCCAAATTCCTGGGCTCTTCACAGCACCTTTACCACTTCACACACTGCCCTCCCAGGGGCACAATGTCTGGCCTCCAAGGCCTTCCTCTGAAATTTCAGGGGAAGCCTCTTTGAACCCATAACTCCGGGACTCTGCAAGCCTCTAAAGCCAGGACTGCACGGATGTTGCCAAGGTTGCCTGTAACCTATAATCTATCCCATGCCAGTCTTCTACAACACACCTATGGTCCACCAAACTCCCATAATCCACCCCTCCAGACCAGGCTCCAATCTCCTAACAGCATATGGTTCCATAGGTAATTCATAACATCCACATACATGAGACTTTTTGGGGGGCAGTCCAGATCCAAACCACAATAGTCAGAGTCAGTGGCAGGTATGGTTTTATATAAAGCCAGTGCCCAAATAGTGGAAAGCATTGAAACTTACAAATACTAATCAAGAAAGCTCTAAGGGGAGGAGAGGGAAGAGGTGTAGCCAGTGGTTAAGAGTGCTTGCCTGGCAAGTGTAGCACCCTGGGTTCAATTCCCAGCCCCCACAGTCTGAGTGTGATGGCACAAGACACACTTGTACAAAATAAGTGAGTAGATAGAAAACAAGCCCTGCCCTGTGGGGGTTTCACCACCACACGACGGCCAGGGGACAGGAATGGTGAGCCCCTCAGTGAGATGTCCATGCAGGCAGGCACCGGGCACTCACAGCAATAGTATTGGGATCATGCACAGTCCACGGGGGTGGAAACGGCTAGGCCCAATCATCTTGGTAAATACCTGAGGTGGCTGCCCCTGAGACTTCTGGCGGGCGCGAGCTTAGATATCACCCCACACTGCCTCACTGGGCCTAGCTCAATTTTTAAAAAGGAGACGATAGGAAGCTCTAAGCCTTAAACTGCTTGACTCCTCAAGGAGAAGAACAGTTTTCCCTCTCCTCTGCTGTCCGAGAATCTCCAGGAATGTGTCCTAAGCCCTGGCTCCTTCATACCACAAACAGTAAACACAGTGCATCAGCAGTGAACTCTGTATCACTCCAGCCTGGAGATTCTCTGGCTCTGCTCAAAGTTAAAAATATAAATCATAGGATTGAAAAATCAGAAGGATTCAATATTTAATGAAGCCAAGTTTGGTAGCAAACACCTGTAATTTCAGGTACAGGAGGCAGGAGGATCACCTGAGCTCCAGAGGTCAGAGCCAGCATGGGGAAAAAAAAAAATCCCAGTAAAATAAGAGAAGTTTACTAGAACTCACAGCTTTCAAGCTAAATCAACAAAGTAAAAGAAAAAATGGCTCCACGTTCCTTTCCTGCATGTTGAAGGTGAGCCATTATAACAACACACTCTGTATTAGAGCCACCACTCTAGAGACAGCAAAATGTTGGTGGATTAACCTTTCACTGGGACTTTGCTTGTCCATATTGTCCTTTCTTCCTTCCTTCCTTCTTTCCTTTCTCTCTCTCTTTCTTTCTCTTTCTGAGACAGGGTCTCACTCAGTAGCCCAGGCTGATCCTGAGCTCATTATGTAGCCTAGACTAGCTTTAGCAATCCTCCTGCCTCAGCCTCCTGAGTGCTGGGATTACAGGCATGGGCCACCACACTTGGCCTTATGTGGTGCTGGAGAATTGAACCTGTGCTTGCTAGGCAAGCATTTTAACTGCTTTCTTCTTATCTATAGCCAGTGCACGTTCAAGATAAACAATTTGCTTCCTTCTCCTACTGCATCATTGTGCCAACCCAGATCCTTAGATCCTGGGTACATGACTCCTGCTCTGTCAACCAAGCTCCTAGGTGCTTAGGAAATTTGCCCCAGGGCAAGCTAGAAATACAATTCAGGCCACTGAGTGCAGTGCCTAACATTGGTAGAATAGAAAGATTTAGGCTATGTATATTTGACCAGAATAGAGCAAGTGTACACAAATAGAGGACTTTCTTAACTTCAAGTTTTTGAACTCTGTCCCAGGACAAGTTTCTTAAGCCATGAGCACATTTACTTTTTGACTGGCATTGTGAACAGCTTAATAAACCTTCTATTTCAAAGAACTTTGGTCTCTAAAGTTAACTGTACTAAGTAAGCACTTTTAATTCTACAAACATGGTAGCTGTCAGGTGAAAAGATGTGAGATTTGCAGAGAACTTTTAGTCACTACCCTTGACAAGGGTCAAACTGAGTTGTACACATGTGCCCGCCTTACAGAGCCATCTTGGTGGACTTGTGAGATTGAAAAAAAAAAAAAGTCGTGAATTCTCTTTGCCACTAAGTCACCGTCCTGAAAAAAAAATAAACTAGGATTTTAAGAGTTATTAAGTTTCTTGATCTGTAAAATTATTACAGTTCAAAGCTGTCAATATGTGAGTGAGGAAGAGGCAGGGCATTAGAAAATCCTAGTCAGGAAAAAAAGAGAAAAAATGGAAAATATAAAAGGCAATATAGAAGAAAATAAAGAAGAGGAAAAGGAATGAATATTGACACAGGGACCAGCCTCTTAGACCCTGGATACCTTGAGCAGTTATGCCCCTAATCTCTGCATCTTTCAGTTCGAAGCATCTTCTCCATGGTCACCTTGCCCAGGAAACAGCCATCTCAAAGGCCCACAGTGGCTCTTTTCATTTTAACTTATTTGGCCTTTTTATTATTCTAGACAAGAACTCTGAGGCAAAGATGCTTTCTAATGAGCTCAGGTTTAGGGCTAGGGTTCCACACCCTGCTCACATTCCTTCGATCCTTAAGAGCAGGCTTAGCTCAAGAAAATGCCACAGTGTAAAGACCTTCTTGGCAGGGAAGATGGCGAGATGTGTATCTCCTTACAACACAACATTGTTTCTTCCTTCAAAGACTGTTGTGCCTTGTGCCTTACAGCTGTGCCAGCAGAAATTACTGGAACTGGCAAGACTGTATGACGCTGGGAAGCATATTAGAGATACACATAGGACGAGGCCAAGCCCAAAAAGGCACATTGGGAGTGAAGGAAACCATGCTGGGTCTTTGACGATTTTACCTAGAAAGCGCAGTTGGACAAAGGAGTCTGGAGGCAGGGACATCCCTGGGAGCTAGCATCACAGGCAGGGTGAGGCAGAGCAAACTCCGGGCATGGAGCAGGAGCATCAGGGCCCCTGGACATGCTGAGGGAGGGGCATGGCCCTTCCTCACCAAGGGCAAATTGGAGAGAGAGCTCCATTTTGGGTCTGTGGTTGCCAAGGTGCCCACAGGCCCTGCAAGGGGCCATTCCCAGTGGATTTGGGTTATGTGGCCTAGAAGACTTAACCAGGTGTGCAAGTGTACATCATTGCCACATTGTGATGGTGGCACTGGCAGCATGGCTGTGATGAGGAAAAATGGTGACAGGAAACCAAGACTAATGACTGTTTCCATGAGGGGAGTGGCCAAAGTGGGGACCATGAGAAGGTCAGTAAGTTATAACTTAAAGATCCATTACATTCCACTAGGAAGAGGCCCTAAAGGCCTTTGAGACATCATATCCCGGGTGAGGTGGTCCTGGGATAGGTCGCAGGGAAGATAAAGAAGAATGGAGGGTGGGGGTGGGCCCACAGCTGCCTCGGCACCTGGCTGGCTTCTACCTGGGGTGCCCTGGCTGCCCTGGCTCTCCTGTCCCCTGCTGCTTTTGGTCATTCTGATTTTCCCAGCTGCCAGGAGCAGCTGCATCCTCCCAGGTTCCCTGGCAACTTTTCATGTAACTATTAACAAATAAGTGTTTATTAACCTTACCTAATCTCTGTGGTGGTAAATGGCTGGCTTCAGGATACAACACAGCTAGGATCAGATCCCTGGCCAGAGCACGTGTGCAGGTGCTTTTCCTTTCGTCTCCTTTTTTCCTTTCCTTTTTGGTTTTGCTTTGTCTGTTGTTTGTGGGGATTTCTGCCTACTCAGAAGTCCTCTGAGATGAGCCAAGTGGGGCCTGAGATGGCCAGGAGCATCCACCATTCCCCTACTGCTCGGTCTCTCTGGAAATGTCTGCTCCCTGCCTGCTTTTTCTCAGTGTGCACCTTTTAAAGGCCATGGTCCATTTGCCTTGTTCTCCAGTCCTGGCGCCTCTCCTGACACAGTCACAGAGCCTTCCCATCTCTTAGTAGACATTTTTTTTTTAATTACAGGGTTCTGCTAATGTATAGTAATTGTATGAGATATTGGTTCCTTGTGGTATTCTCACTCATGCATGGATTTGATCTACCCACCCTGCCCTCCTACCTGGCTTCCCTTCCTCTTCTCTGATAACCTCCTCTTTCTGTTAGTATTCATTTTTTTAAAACCTGACTAGCTGGTGACTAGCCAAAGTAGGCTCCATTCAGGACCATGACATCCAATGCATGGACAACCACCCAGGCCAAACATTTAGGCAAGAGCCCAGCATCAGGGACAGCTCCTGGAATGAGGCTCCGACCACACAGGGACCAGGATGGGCCTTGACCAAATCCCTCCATTTTTCCTATCTCAACTGCAGAGTGGAGCTAAAATCTGGTGGCTGCCATGCTGTGCTGCCCAGCCCTGCCTTAGGAGTAAAAGAATTCCTCCTCCAGCCACTAGGAACACCGCCAGGCAGCTCTCACCCTCTCTGGTACATCTCTGCCAGGGGGCAGCCTCCTTGCTCACACCATGTTCTCTTCCCAGAGAGTCCCCATGGAAAGACTAGCCAGCACAGGCACCACGAACCTATCCCCTGACTCCGTCTGCCGACCCGAGACACCACAGGCCAGGGGCTTCGCTACTTAGACTCCAAAACCACATTTACTTTTTTTTTTTTAGTATTTAAAAAATATCCTTTTTATGAATATATATATATATATATATATATATATATATATATATATATGTGCAATACATTGAGCTTGAGAATTATTTCATGTTTTTAGGTAAACATTGCTGTTTTTCTGGTACAGAAAATTTTCCTAACTTCTCTGGCTTCTGATAAATTCCCTGCAGGGAAGTAGGCACAGACTGGTGCAATGGTTCACCCCTACAATGCCAGCACTCAGGAGGCTGAGGCAGGAGGACTGCAAGTTTGGAGACAGCCTATCCTATACTCTGACTCTAAAACAAACCCAAGAGCCTGGCCCACACCAGACCTTCACTACCCGCTTCTGCTTCTGCCCCCATGAAGGCGCGGCCTCACCAGCACAGCCCTGTTCTCGGGCTTTGTGTTCTCTGAATGAAGCTCCCAACCGGCTTCAGAGCTGTATTTATACCAACTTGGACGTTCAACATCTCAACTCACCACTGTCTACATGAACACCAGAGAGCGAAGCGTCACCTTGCACGTCACTCTATCTGGCATAATTATTAAAATGTCTGGTACTCATTTCCCTTCGCCATGGACATGAAAGTACATGTCGAGTCTTCACCTGTACAGTCTACATTTGCTCGTTGGGGTGCTCCCAGCTGCTGACCACACAGTTGGCACCAGAGAAAGTACTCAGAGCGGCCTGCGGCTTCTCCTGCACTGGCCCTGGCCCCTGCACAAGGAGAACAATCACACAGTAATCAGTCAACGGTAGGACATTAGAAGCGACTGCATCAGACACACACTGAATTCTGCAGTATCGTTATCAAGGTACTGTTTCTAATGTCACTGATTACAGTGAATATGTTGCAGGGACATATATCACACAATTTTAAACTACAGGCAAATTATTACAGAAACTGTCACAATCTGCTCCCTGAGGTGCTATCAAACATTTTGGAAGATGAAAATAAAAGAGATGAATCTCACTTTAGGTACAAGCAAAATGATTTCAACAGGTGAGAGTATATCCTTCTTTTTCCAACACTTCTTCCTATTAACTTGCAAATGGCCAAAATTTGGCTACTAAAAGAAATTCCCAACCATGCATGGACTTATTCTTTTATATTGTTCAGAGGATTACACACAAAATAAATGTGAAATAGCCTGGATTCCAGGTAAACACAGTGGAATTTCAGAAAGTGCTTAATGTATGGGTTTTATTAGAATGATATTTTCAACACCAACATACATAATTACAGTCCAGCTCAGTCACTCTGACCCATATATTTAGAACAGCAAAGCAGCATCGATATCAACACGTTGCAGGAGGCACTGCATACCCAAAGTACTTTGATAAATGGTGGCAAAACACTTAAGAACACTTCAGTAGAGACGGATCTGGGGCCCACCAAGCAGCCAAGTTCTCTGCAGGTGCTCCTCAGACAGTAGTGCCACTGGTATCCCATGGTCAGGCCCAGCAGTGGTAGCCAGGGACCATTTCAACCATCTAACAACCACTGGTAGCTGCCAGAGCCAACTGGCTTCCTCCCACATGCCCAAGGAACAGGCAGGCCACACAATTGGGTTTTCTCACCCAAAAAGAACACAACCTTTTATTTCTACTAAGTCTTCCATGTAAGGAAACTACAAAATGTAATAAAATATGACCCAGTCCAAATCTCACATGGATTTTTACAGAAATAGGTATATAAGAACCACTGAGGAGGTAAAGGAAAATGCAAATACGTATTTATGTTTAACTGCTCATGCTAAACTTGAACTGCCCCAGGCTCCACCTTGAAGTTCTTTTCTACTGCCATGTTACCATGAAATGAAATATATATTCTTTCTTAGAAAGTAGACTAAATGTTCTGATATGAAAGAGTTAGGACAGGCCTATTTATTTTCTGCTCAAATCTTAAAAAAAAAAAAAGGACTTCACTTTAAATAAGTATTTCTAAGCTGGGCATGGTAGTACACACTTGTGATACCATCACTCTGGGAGGCTGAGGCAGGAGGATCACAAGCTTGAGCCCAACTTGGGTAATTTAACAAGATTGTCTCAAAATAATATACATACAGGAATGGGGATGTGGGGATGTAGCTCAGTGCAAATATTCTGGGGTCAATCACCAGTGCGTGCACATGTGCACATGTGCGTGCACACACACACACACACACACACACACACACGAATTGTTTTACTTTAGATTATGTGCTTGTAATTCTTCAAAATAATTGTTTTTAGATGTTGAACTTGTAGAAACATCTCATCACAAAGTACAATCAAAACTGATCCTTCCTAAGCTTTATTTTTTTCCAGAAGAATGCAAGACTTTGGAGCACTGAAGAAACACAAAGATCTTTAACAGCTGACAGAGATCAGGAGGGCATTTACTTGCAAATATTTAAGATATTCAAGGACTTAGACTTGTAAAGTTATCATGATGACTTTAAGAATATTTCAGCAAATAAATGTTGGCAAGTAGTTTGGCAACACAAAAAGATGATTATATATACTACACATAGATGAAAGCAAAGCATAAGTATCATGGATATGGTTAACATACACTATGTCTGTGTGGACAGCAAATTCAGTTATAACTAAAAAACTATATTTACAATGATTATAGTTCCATTATTTACCACCATTTGCATAACTTCCAATAACAAACATAGAGGCCCACGGCCTATGTGCTTTTCTCTTAAGGATTATGGCAATCTACAGTTTTAAGTTATGCTTTAACACTGTGCTGTGGTTTTATGCTTAGTCAGCTTGATGGGCTCAAAGTCTTCAGACCTTTCTGGGAGAAGCAAGGCATACTCCTTGGCCCAGGGTCCTACACTCTTCTTTGTTGACACTTAGCCACCTATCCCAACTCCAGGTATCCTAGGGCCTTTGACCTGGACACCTCCATTCCCAGTACCCTCTTTGGTCTCAATGAGAGAGGAGGAGTACTGCTCTCCCTATTCTCCTGGAAACCCTCTGGCTTCCGAAGTGGCTAGGGTGTCTAAGACACCCGGCTAAGAAAGCTCCCACTGTGCTCCGCTGTTCTCGGTTTCTCACTCTTGGGCAGCAGATACCGACTCTTCTTTTCCTGTCGTATTTACATCTTTACACCTAACTTCCATGAAAAAATTAAAATATTTATTTAGCACTTTTTCTCCCAAAGGACAATTCATAGTTAATATAAGGTGTGAAAACTCAAGATTCATTTTCTTCCATTGTCCCTAAGGTAAGAAAGATGTGTTGATTGGGTCCTCTTTCCTCTAAAAACCTTTGAATAGAGATTAAAGAAAAACATTTAAACCTGAAAACTTGAAGTAATATACTACTTCAACTTTTTCTCTTTGAGGCGGGGCCTTCTCTTTCTTTCATTTCTACCACAAAATTCTATGTCATTCTTAACACTAAGCATTTTTCTCATACACCATTATTTTATGGTCAAATTAGCAACACAGTTCAACATGTGTATTCTGTTCCTGGATTCTTAAGGTAAAATGCCCAGCACTCAATGCCTCTTGAAGCCACTAGCCTGTGTCCTAACTTATTGATAACCAGGAAACTACCCTCAGTTTTTTGAGCAATCTTTGGGATAAATATATCAATAATTTAAAGCTAATTGGTAAAGGACTTATGCAAGGTTGTTCCCTTTATTTTTATATTACTCCACACACAAAAATATACATATATATATATTCACACACATACCACATAAATATAAATGTACATAGTCTGTGAAAATTAACTGTAGATATAATTCCAGACATGCATTTAGAGACTCACAATTTAACAGCAAACTCATAGGC
Source organism: Ctenodactylus gundi (assembly GCA_004027205.1). NCBI lineage: Eukaryota > Metazoa > Chordata > Mammalia > Rodentia > Ctenodactylidae > Ctenodactylus > Ctenodactylus gundi. The sequence continues at coordinate 37,420 of PVKB01004305.1, read as the reverse complement.
CTAAGTTACATTGCAAGCTAAAATCTCAAATGCTTTTGTTTTGGGCTTATTCATTCTTGTAAGTCTTAAGAATAAGAAAAATGGAGACACAAACCTCAAACTATCTGTGTCAGTACCAGTCAATGCGGTACTACTTTTAGTAACAAATTCTCCCACTTGCTTACTCTATACAAAAAGTGATTTAAACATACCATACAACACACACAAAGCATTGAGTGAGAGACAACAAATGGAAATTTTACACAAAACACTCAACGCCATCAGGTTTAACTTGGTATTGTTTTGACCACAAGACCCTTCACCTGCATGATCTTTTTTGATAATCAGGAACAGCCAAATCTACACAGCATTACTAACTACAGAAAGACAGAAAGAAGCAGGGAGGGGCTGACAACAGGGAATACACAGGTGCGCCATTTATACACAGGTACACGATGCAGCAAAGGCCAGTTAACTGCACAAATTCTTTTTACATGGTTCCACTTTTCAGGAAGTAGTCCAGAACACAAAATATAAGAGAAGCCAGTTTTTTTCAGTTACTCCTTGGTACTGTTATTAAAAATAAATCCTCATAAACAAGGCTTAGTGGTGTGTCTCTGTGTAGTTTCAGCTACTAGGGAGGCTGAGGCAGGAGGATCACTTGAGGCCAGGCATGCAGAGCCAGCTTGGGCCACACAGTGAGACACCCTCTCAAAAGGAAAGCAGGGAAGACAGGAGGGAGAATGCTTGCTGACAACACATTGAATGGCTGTCAAAATATAGCAAAACCCGAGGAAACTGTTCCAATGAGTGAAACTAAGAACTGGATTGATCTGAAGAAATGACAGCTACCTAAAAGTTCTAAATAATGTACACGCAAAGCCCAGGCACAATGGCGCAGGAATTAAAAATAGAGATAGAAAATGCTCAGCAAGCGCACCGAACCCACATCTTCCCTGCTCACGCAACTTGCAGACACACAATGGCTTCCTACACATCTATCTATACTGCACATGGATGGCTGAACACAAGCAGAAATCTAAAAGTGGTGACTAAGTGTACACCAACTGTGTACTGACCCAGGGAGCCAGACGGGCTCGTGGCACAGGGGACTGTTGTGATCATAATAATTCAGCAAATGCCATACACATAACTCCAGGTCCTGGCCAGCATCAGGCCCACCGCCCACTGGAGGCCAGGCTTCGGCTGAAGGAGAAGCTGACATCTGCATTCTTGTACTTCCCCCAGGCACCAAAGGGCACGACGACCGCAGTGCTGTTGTCTTCGGTGCCATACTGTATGGCCTACAGGGAATGCGAGAGCGGAGAGAAAACACTGGTGTCAGAGACCAAGCAGGAGAAATTGCATCAGCTTCCCCTCAGCTGGCCAGTGCAACCACATCACGATAATCTGTGCACCTCTTCCACCCTGAGTCAGGCCCCGCAAAGTCACTGACTGCACAGGGATGAAAGGAGACCTCCTAGTGGCCGCAGATACTGCACTCCTGGGCGGGGACCTTAGACTAAGATGCAGGACATGATTCACGTACAGCGCTCAGGGAGACTTGATGACCATTGGCTCTGGCTAGCAGTTGGCTTCTAGGAATTTTGCCTAAGAAATTAAGAATCTTGAAAAGGGGTGCGCACAAAGATATAACTACAGAAATGCTTATTATGCTCCTTACAGAATGGAAATGTGGGAGGAAACTAAATTTCCCACAGAAAAAGAATTATAAATTAGTTCTAGTTCAAACACTAGTGACATTATAAGGAGTGCTTGGGATTACATTTAGCATCATGTGTATTTCAACCCACCTTGCATCCTGAGGCCAAAACTGTGGATGGAAAGAACCAATGAAAATATTTGTTGTAAAATGCCCCAACAAGTGAAAAGATTTTACAAATTGAGAGACAAAAGAAGTAGATTATCATTTGAAATGCTATTACACTTGGTGTGTAGGGAATTCTTACAAAGACTGCAAAAACAGACGAAAGTGACAACAGAGTAACAGGCAAGGGGAAGCAAGCTTGGCACGCAGCACAAACGGCCAGTGGGTCTGTGCACTCACAGACATGTTCACTTAAACACTAAGGATTTTTCTTATCAATTAGGTAAAAAAAAAAAAAAAAAAGAAATAATGAAAATTTGAAGAAACACAATTAATAGCAAAGAGTACTCATGTGAATCAGAGTATTTCCAGAAAGCAACTTGACAAACTTACTAAAAGCTTTAGGATACTGTGTTGCTCTTCATAGAAAATTTATTTCTAAGGGCTTAAAAAATAATATCTGAAAAAAAGATATGCACAAATAAATGCCAGAATGCTTATTAATCTTCTCCTTTAGTAGGCAAGCAAACATAAATTTGCCAACAAGATGAACTATTAGTTGAGTTGTGGGTCACAAATCAGACAGAATACTATGCAATTATTACAAATTTCACAGCCTCAGTAAATCACACATAGCTAAGAGACAGAAGAAAGTACCCGGCCCTGGACTGGCGCCCACCCTTCTAGCTGCAGGTTCTCTCTCTCCCAAGGGCTACCATGGACAGCACGGTAACCAGGGGAGTCATGGGTTCACTCAGACTATGCTTGCCCTTGATTTTCAAATAAACAATTCCTTTCATGTAAGGTCTTTTGTCTTAATTATGAATACTAGCACCTAAAAGTTTGGGCCAAGTTTGGCCCCTCAACTCAAAAGCTAAATATCGACTACTCCTGACTCAAAGCACATACGGTGCCATTAACCCAAAGCACTATCCATCAGAGGCAGTGTTCCCCACCCCAGTCCTGTCCATTCTCCTCCTACACACTGCACCTCTTTCTCATGTGCCTGCGTTTAAGAAGCTGATACTGATGAGGCTGCAGTGCTCCTCACCTGGGAGTCACCTTGGAAGAGCCTGGCTCAGCAAGGGAGACAACGGGCCCAGGACACCACTGGCTGGTGGGCATTGAGCCCAGCTTGGCAATGTGGACCTTGTGCCTCAGTGTCCTCCCCAATTCATAAGCTTATTGTGATGATTTGAGTTAATATATGTGAATAGAACAGTATTTGAGACACAGTGCTAGTAGTTTACTACCATTATAATTTACTGTTGTCACTATCACATAAAGTATATAGAAAGTCAAAACATAAACATCCCATTTCCTTGGCATATTAGTTTTCCTTAACTAATTGGGTGACTTGTAAAAATGCACCGACTGGAAATATTATGCATTGAAGTATACAAGTCACCGTAACATGTCTCTGGCTTGTGGGACCTACCCTAGCTGTGCAGAATCTTTGTCTAGGCTCATGGCTGGGACTGGTACCCGACCCTCCACACCACCCCTGTGGGGATCCCAGCAGAGTTCACCTGCTCAGTCACTGCGTGAGCTGCTTCCTTGGGATCGTGGCACTGATTGATGAAGGCGCAGATCTCTTGGCTGCTCACCATGAAGTTAATGCCATCTGTGGTAAGGACCAGGAAGCTGTCATCCGCGTGCTGCAGCTGTAACCAGAACCCAGTGCATGGTCACAAGCTGGACTCTCCCTCAGACTACCCACTGTAAGAGTTTATAGGACAAGTGTGAAAATATAAGAAGTATTAGCCACCACTGAGGACAAACTAACCACTGACTCCATACAGGAAGAAGCCAGGTAGGCCAAGCTGTAGCCTTAACTCTTACACTTAGCTTGAAGTACTTTTCAGCACTTGAATGTGTGAGCCTCTGTGTACTTTAGACATCTGTGGACTTGAGATTTGTATTCTGGGGCTAGGGGCATGGCTCAGGGATTAAAGCACTTGCCTAGCAAGTGCAGGTCCCTGAATTCAATTCCCAAGCACCACATAAGCTAGTCACGGTGGCACATGCCTATAATCCCAGCACTTGAGAGGCTGGGGCTGGAGGATTGTCATGTGTTCAAAGGCAGCCTGGGCTGCACAGTGAGTTTAGGACCAGCCTGGACTACAGAGTGAGACCTTGTCTCAAAAAATATTGTTTTCCTTACAAAATGGGGACTATAGTACCTCTTCGGATAGAACCTGACATATATTAACCCATGTGAGTATTTGTTACCTAAACCATCCATCAGTGAGATACTGATGATGGCCCACTGCAATGACTGGAGCTGAACTAGGCTATGTGAGGGAGCATTGTTAACATAAGGGTTTCACAGAGGGGAGGACCAGGTGGTCACAGGCTGGACATGGGTCAGGGACCTTCAAGGTGAGGCAGACATGGAGCTACAGAAGGAGTGAGTAGCATTCGCCTTTGTGGAGGAGGGAAGTTATGATCAGCTCCAGAGATAGCACTACATAGTAAGGTGTAGGAAGTGAGAGAGGCTCCCTGTAGGAAAATCCCATGGCTGGGACAAAACAAACCCAGAACTCTGCCAGATAGCAGGGGAAGAAAGCAGTGCCTTATTTCATCTGAAGAGCTATCTACCCGTCCCTAAGTTGCTCCCCTTTGACAGTCAGTGCCACGTCTGAAGTCAGTGCTGCGCTCACTCCACACATACGCAGAGGGTCTGGAAGTCTCCAGTCACCTTCACTCTCTTTGTTTCAGGCTCTGCTATCACACCACTGGCTTTCAGGTCCAAGTCTCCAATGCTCCGTGTCATTGCAAGTCTGCCATTCACGTGAGGCTGTCCCAAGCTATTCCAAGCAACAAAACCACCACACTTCTTGATCCTGGCCAAAAGAATGTTAACAGACTAGAGATATAATTGCAGAAAACAAGTCACTGCCAAATGTAAGCATGACATCAATATAAAAATGCAAAATGTGACCTGGGTATGTAATTCCACAGTGACATGCCTGTCTTGCATTCAGGAAGCCCTGGGCTTGACCCCATTACCACAAACTGATAAAGAAAAAAGTGCAAAGTTTCATTTCAGTTGTGTGTGGTTGTGTGCACCTGTAATCCCATCTACTCAGGAAGCTGAGGCAGAAGGACCTTAAATTTAAACCCAGCTTGGGCAACTTAATGAGACTTTATCTCAAAATAGAAAAATAAAAAAGCAGGAATATAGCTTAGTGAGAGGCCCTGGGTTTAGTCCCCAGCACTAACAGAGAAAACAGCAGTAGCTTCACTTTATCTTGAGCTATAAACATGCCCCTTGGAACCATGGTGATGTGGCAGTACCTTTCTTTCTCATCTTTCCTTTCTGGAGTATGATCAGTGGTCAGTTTCATGGGTTTTCCTTTTCTACACAAGAGTGCCCGGCTGTCTCCAACACTGGCTACGACCAGCTCAATGCCATCTCGCAGCAAAGCCACTGTTGCCGTCGTCCCAGATGCCAGAAGGGTGGCTGCCAGTATTGCAAAAGAGCACGAGTCAGTCAGAGTCCAACCACTGGATCTGGAATGTGCATTGCAAAGTAAAACAGTCAGCGCCACATCTGAAGGCAGTGCTTCAGCGTGACAAACTAATGCTAGGATGTGTCAGTCTATGCAGATGAAATGCAAATAAGCCATGTACGGAACACGTGCACAGAAACAAGTATTTAGCTCAGTAACAACAAGGCTTCATGCAAACACAAAAGGCTGCTAATCTAAGCCATCAGCAGTGTGCCCATCTCCCAAGTGGGTTCTATTCATGTCAACCTGACTCAGACTTACTACTAGGACACTTTCACCCACGTGTCAGGACACTGGAGCAGCCTGGCATGCTGTGACAGGGTGGCTTAGGTAGCCAAGGGCCCTGGGGAGACAATTCTTCTATAGCTGTCAGCTCTGGGTTTTGCTCTTTGGTTCTTAACTGCTGTCCTGTCAGGATTATCAGAGAGTAACAGCCAGAGCCGCCAAGGGAGGGACACTTGCTCTCACATGTTCTATTTTATTTTTCTTTCTATGACTATTTTAATTTTACAAATGTTCACCAAAGATTTTTAAAATGATTGAAGGCTCACATTGTTTTCCATTTATCTTTGTTCCCTGAGACACAAAACAAAGTTACAGCTGGAATTATATTAATGGAAGATTTGAGGGCCCTGGAAGAAGGCTCACTCTTGTCTCTCACCCTTGGGGTGCTGGACACCAGCTTCTCAGGAGGGACTCCACATGGAGCTGGTGCCCAAAGGTGGGACAGTGCTGCTGACAGCTGCCTGGAGCTCAGCCTGGCCGCGGCATCCCAGGACCACCACCCAGTGAGGCTCAGTGCCACTGCCTCCTGCTTCCTATTCAAAGTGCCCGTGGGTAGCCTCATTCAATTTATTCTAAGTGTCTTTGCCACTTGTCAGAAAAAAATTTAAGGTACATTGAGCCTTGCCGAAAGTGAGATACTATGAAATCAGGGGTTAAAAAGTAAAGCAAAGGGGAAGAAATTGAAAAAAAATATTTAAAGCAGGTATTATCTTTAGTAGCATTGTTACTTCTTTAAAGCATCTACATACAATATTCAGATGATGCAACATTCAGATGATCATCCAAAGGTAATTTTGACTATAACGGTAAATTTAGAAAAAACTAAATGTTATTGATTTGGCCGATTAAGACTCAGTTAAATCAATAATTTTCAATAATTTTTCTAAGCACATTTTCAAAATCTTCATCAGTATATGTCCTGGAAAGATACATAGACAGATTTTTATGGTCAACAGGTTAAAATGCCTGCTTTAATCAGTAAATAAAATGAAAAGATATGAATGAACTCAATCTTTCACAGTTGTGCTAAATGTACCATATTGAGAAATAGCATTTATAGCTGCAGTACCTTCCCACTTATCTCTTGATTTTGGAACTGCTGTAATATTATTGTTGTCACACAAAGATGGACATCGTTTAACATAAAACATTTTAACACTGCACCGTGATGTTTATATTACAAATGTTAACTTTGAACTTGAGATAAGTCAAACATTACACACTGATGAACTCTTTTATATAACAGAATCTTTACTATTTAACCAATTCTATTATTTTCAAATGTTTTAAAGATCAGGCAAGAGAATATGAGACATAGCTTTTTAAAACGTGATAATTAATTGGCTATGATGAGAGTTAAAATTTAATAATAAAAGCTTGGTTGTTTCAGCTTATAACTTGTGACTCTGCCACTCAGCCATCTTTAAAAGGTTTGCTTTTTTTTCTTTCTGAGACAGGGACTCATTCTGTAGCCTGGGCTGGTCCTGAACTCACTATGGAGTCTAGACTGGCCTTGGACTCACAGTAATCCTCCTGTCTCAGCTTCCGGAGTGCTGGTATTACAGGTGTGTGCCACCACACCTGGATCATGTGGTGCTGGGGAATTGAACTCAGGTACTTAGAGCCTGACAGCTTTTGCTAGGCAAGCGCTTTAACTGCTGAGCCATTCCTCCAGTCCCAAGGTTAAACTCTTATCTACTTAACTTCAGTTCCAAAATCCCAGAATTGTAGGAAAAGTTTCAAAACTAGCTATGGATACTGGTTTGCTAAGCATCTAAGAATATAAATAGTAAATTGGCTGTTATTTTCATTTAACATAGACGCATAAATTCTCACTTTCCTCCTCTAAAACAAAACTATAAAAGTAAGACAACTTTCAATGAGTTCTTAACACTCACTGGTTAGTTTCTACTATAAGTCATCTCAATTAATGGGACAAGGGAGACGTGTGGGCCCTGCAGTAGCCCAGGCAGGGAACCGCTGGACCCTTCACCTGAGCCAACAGTAAGCAGGCCCCAATTCCCTTGAAGCCCAGCAGAGCGAGTCCGTGGGCTCCAGGCCTAGAGCTGCTGACCACGCACAGTCTCTGCCACAGGCAACACGCACACAGGCAGAGGCAAGTCACCCAGGGTTGAGCTCAAACATAACAAACCTGCAACACAGGGAGAGCAGAGAAAGCTGCAAATGAGGGAGGACATTGGTCTAGCGGATTAGGTCGTATTTCAGGAAGTGCCAAATTACTGACTCCAAAATGCAATTTGCTAAATTGATGGTATTTTGCAGTTGAATCTACATTTTTATATATATTAACATTTCTTTCTTAGTTCTGTGACTTCAAAGGTACAAAAAAAACTAGATACAAATTAGAAACAAATGCATCTGTACCAAAACATAGAAGTGACAACTTATACAAATTTCCATGTGTGTGTGCACACACGCGTGGGTGCACACACACACACACACAAACACACACACTTAATTAGTCAGTATTGTGCTCAGTGAATCATTATAATTACCAAGTTTCAAAAAAATTCACAGAAAATTTGTTTGGTAGCAACATCAAAATTGTCCCATTAACAAAACGGTCAATTCATAGCACAGCAACTGAAAATCTGCATCTGACAAGCTATACACAGCCAGGCGATGTTAACAATAGTACACTACCAAATCACTGAGACTTAAACACCTAAATGAGAAGGAATCAAAACACCGCCCATGCCAGACATAGGCAAAACACGCTTGTGAATCCTACACACGGCAGGGATTTAGAATCTAGAAGCAATGTTTTAGTAGAGTGATAATTTTAATTCACTGTTTAAAATAAAAGCCGTCAGGCTCTCGCCAATTCACAAGGCTGGGACTTCTGTAGCTCCCTCTTCTCCCCAGTGTTGAAGGTCAACACAACAGAAGAAAAACAATCACAATTTTACAGAGCAACATAAAAAGTAAAGGCTATATTTGTCAAAGTATAATAGTCCCCAGTAACTCTCCAACTATGCAAATAATACTATAAACCAATATAATCTTGGTAATTATAAAAAAATAAAAAGAGTATCTAGACATGTCAGACCTGTCAACACCAAAGGCAAAGCCATGAGAAGCAAGCAGTGACAGCACAGGAAGAACATCTCTCAATGCTGTCCTTTTAAAAAAATTTTGGTGCCTCACAGCATAAAAATGGTATTAAAAAATGTTGTATAGGGTTAATAACTTAGACCCTGCCTCCAAAAGATAGATATAGATGGATAGATAGATAGATAGAAAGAAATACTAAAAGGAGACTGGGGATGTAGCTCCATGCAGAGTCCCTGGGTTTAATCCCTAGTACTGCAAAAGATCAAAACAAAATGCTGAGTGTGTAGCTCAGTAGGCAAGTGTTTGTCTAGCACACCCAGGCCTAGGCGGACTTCCCAGCACCAAACACCAGGTGCACGTATATCCCGGGTTACTTTGTAGTTTGCTTCTTCCATAAAAACAAAACCAACCAAACAAAAAACATACAACACTGTGCAGAGAAATGGTTTTTTTCCCAAGAGCTCACAGTACTGAACGTCTGTCCTTCTAAGTATATGTATATCAAAGACAGCTCAGCTTCTCTTTTTGATTCATTTGTTCCTGGGAGCTTTGATGCTTTCAAAGCTTATGCAATCTACAGATGCTTTGAAGAATTTATAAGATATACAGGATTGTAATCTAAGTTTTCTACCACCTGGTTAAGTGATTATTTGTAAAGAACAGAGTGATGGATATCATTTGAATTTGCTGGCTGGTTTTATTAGTTACAAAAACACACATTACTGGTATAAGTTGAATACAAAAAATTCAAAGATAGTAACAAAATGGCAAAATTGGTAGAGCACTCGCTCTGCATGTCCAAGGCCCTGGGCTCAATCCCCAGCATTGGAAAAAAAGAAAAAGGCCCAATCCTTGACCTCTCAGGAAGGTTCAAGAGTTGTTAAGATGGGATTGGTGCCAAAATAAGAAGAAAGTTGAAAGCACAAAGAAAGGGCAAATCACACACCGAAGACTGTCCTGACGTCCTGGCTCCGCTCACACAGATGCCGAAAATACCACAAAAACCCTATCCTCTCATGTCACATTGGCATTGCTTTGGATCTTACTAAAAACATTTCGAAAAAATGTTTAATTGCAATAACCTTGAAATCCATAACGACATAGGTTTATTTTTTCAACCTACAAATTGAAAAGTTAACATTCAGCATTTCATTTTTTGTTCTTTAATATGTTTGATAAAATAGGCCCAAGTTCCAAAAGAAAAATGTTGGCCATCTTTGAAAGATGAGTCAAATTAATAAGAATAAAATCGTAGATAACTTTAAAAAAACCACACTGACAAGCCACCAAGACTATATACACAGTAATAATTAATGACAATGTTATACTTTTAATAGCACACTAAGTAACATTCTATCTTGGTCTATCATATTTTAAACAAATGGCCATTAAATAAAATATAAGTTTTAAGATAGCTTTATGAAAGTTCTGGGATAATTACCTTAAAGTAAATGGCAGAGGAACTAAATTAAAAAAATATATTACAATTTTATTGGGAATGAATTAAGCTCTATGATCAGTCTCTCTATACAAATATTTATGTTGGCAAAGTGATCTGTAGAAAGTTTCTTTTAAGATATACAAGTTAAATAAATAAGTTCAAAGTTCCCTTTAATCATAATTTATTACTTAATTAATGAAATGAGTCCTCTCAAATTTTGCACCAAGGCTAGTATTGACAACTTCAGGCACCTGCAATGAACTGATTATTTTCAACAAGGCTAACTGCACCCCATTCAGAGCCACAGGGAATGGATGAAATACTAGCATTTCAAAATTTAGAGTTATAAAAATAAAACTAAAAAAGCTTGAGTTTCTCCTCCTCTTCGTGTCCTGCCCCATCTGGAAGAAGAGCTCAACTTCATGCAAAAACTTCACCCTCTTTCATCTTCTTCAAGGTAGGGAGGGGAAAGGAAGAAAGAGGAAGCGAAAACGGCCAAGTCACAGGCATACAATGGAGAGTGGGTGGCAGGGCTCTCCTGAGGGGAGGGCAGCAAGGCTCCAGGAAGAGCAGGAAAGGGCAGGCATGAAGCTGAGTGCAAGCACCCACCCAACACGCTCAGTGCCCTCAGCTGTACTCAGCACTGGGGTGGGGGCTAAGAACACCTCTCAAGAACAGTTACCTTCTCTCCTCCATCACTCTGTATGCAAAAGAGAAAGGCCACACCGGGGCCCAGAAAGTCCCAGAGTTCCAACCTTCTCTCTCTAGGAAAGGGAAGAATTTTCACCCTACACACTTCGATGGAAAACTATAAAAGTAGCATTTCTGTGGTGCACAGGTTTAAGGATAAAACAAATAAAGGTGAATCATTTTCAGTCATTTTCAAATCAGTTCTGAGGTATATATTTCATGCAGTTGCAGTTTTCAGGGTTAACTTTATGAGCAAAAGATTTTGGTCAGCTAGAAAACATTGGCTACATTTTCCTGAAATGTTTTTTATAATTATAGTCAAAATCAGAAAATTTACTTTTAAAATATAAGTATACAAATTTTTAATTTCAATTGGCATGCTCTGACATTAAACAAAAATAAAAATACCACTAGTCAACATTAAAAAAAAGCTACAAGATTGAGCTTTTCTAAGAAGTAGGACCACAATAGCTTTCTTGTGATGACTGTGTGAATGTGTGTGTATCACCCACTTCTTTACCTATTTAGATCCTCTCACTAGCAGTCTTCTTGTCTGAACAATTATCACCCTGGCTGGATGCGATTAACCTACAGAGCATCTGCTCATCAAACCCAAGAGGAGGCCCTCTCACAGAACACACGTGCGTGTTCATGAAACAAGAAGTCAAACCGACGAAAACATTTTGAAATCTTTTTAAGATTAAAATTGAATGACAGAACCATTTGTAGCTTCCCTTTCTATGAAAGATTCTTGTTTTGTGTAAAAATGGGGTGCTGACGTTATTGTGGGCTCCAAACACCATTTAAAGTCCTTCTCCATGGGCTTCCAGGCACACCCCGCATGGACACCCCCCACCCTACCTTTCCACCGGCTCCAGGTTCTCGAGGAGTGTGGTCATTCTACCTACCGTCGGCAGACAGGCGGGCGTGACTTGCAAAGGCCTCATCTATTTCTAGAAAAGCCATGGTCAGCACGGTTTCCAAGTTCTTCTCCTTCAGAAGCAAATCCCTTCGTGGAAAGGAAAGAGAGTCCCACACAGTCAGTTGCCGAAGATCTCTCCTCACCGACACTATCAGGCAGTCACTCCCCTGGGTACTGGGGTGGGCACTGGAGACACTGCCCAGGCCCTCTCATATGACAGAAGCCTTGGAGGACAAAAGCAAAAGTCGGGCTGGGGATGTAGCTCAGAGGTACACGGTGTGTCCAACATGCCTGAGGTCCGGGGATCAACCCCAGCACCACAAAAATAAGTAATTCATCAATTAATTAATAAAGTCCTTGCTTGTGAAGAATTAAGCCTCACTACCACAACACCAACAGACCAAGAGTTTCTTCACAGTAACTCACTCGATTCCCTTATGAAATGTGGCAAATAATGCACAAATCAACAGACGAATCGTGTAACTGCACATGCAAAAAGAGGACAGTGCACACTGTGGCGTGACGTTTTCTCCTTTCAATCCAAGCCAACAGTGTGAATCTCAAAATACAGTAACAATAATGATTGAAGTGAATATTTAAAGTGTTCCAAATTGCATATTAAATGCACGTTTATACCAGAAACGCGATCACCCAAAATGAAGGCCCCCTCTCCATGTCCGCCCCAGGACTGGGACCGGCCGAGTCGCGAGCTACAGCCCCAGACCTTCTTGTTTTTACGATGAGACGTAGGTTGGTGAGCAGCTCAGCAGGGCAGGACCCATCCGCACCCAGCCCGCACCCCGTGACCCACCACACCAGCGCGCCTGCCCCTACCGCACGCAGGTCTCCATGTGGCTGTGGCAGAAGTCAGCTGCGCCCGGGCCCCCGTGCCCGTCGAACACGGCGAAGTACAGCACCTCGGGGCTGAGCCGCGCCAGGCCGCAGCGGTCCTCGTTCTCGCGCCGCCGGCCAATGTGCGAGGCGCGGCCCACGTGCTCCAGGCGCAGCCCGGGGATGGGCCGCCCATACTTGATGCTGGGCGGCAGCAGGATGGGCTCATCAATGCGGTTGTCCCAGATGCCGAAGCTGTCCCACATGGCCGGCCGGCCGCTGCCATCGGGGTCGAACCGGGACCACCTGCGCTCCGAGGTGCCACCGTGGCGGGCGGGCGGCCCCCGGGGGTCATCCTGCAGCCTGCGGGAGCCCAGCAGGACCCTCCGCCCCGCCTGGGCCCCTGTGCTGCGGACCAGGGTCACCAGGGCAGCCGCTGACATGGCTCCCAGTGAGGACGAGGACAGCCACGCCAACTGGGGAGAGAGAGACTGCGTCACACTTCTGAGCCAGGGTGGGTACAGTCCACCAGGCGCGACCGACGCCCGAGGCCCAGGCACTGGCCCCGTGTTACGTGGTGGCCCAGCAGCCGCTGGTAGGAACGGCGAACCCAGGTGAAGCCCTTTACCCAGCGTGTGCTGCCTGCAGTCCGCAAAAACGTGGCAGTATGCTTGTGTAGAGCACGCATCTCTCAACTGTAACCTGCCCGCGGTTTGGTAGGCCTCTCCTCCTCTGGGAGGCCTAGCCAGGAGGATGGCCAGTTCCAAACCGGCCTGAGCAACTGAGTGATTTAGCAAGACTGTCTCCAAATCAAAAGTTAAAAAGTGGGCTGGGGATGTAGCTCAGTGTGAAGATCCTGGGCTCGATCCCCAGTGCGCCCCCCCCCCCCCCCCCCCCCCCCCCCCCCCCCCCCCACTTTAACCTGCAGTCATTCCAGGATCTTCTTAAAATGCAGGCTTTGGTTCAGTCTGCTCCTGGGCCCAAAGACTGCATTCCCAAGCGGCAGGCTGGGACACGCCACACTCTGACGGATAATACAGAGCTCAGGATCGGATGGAGATTCTTCCCTTCCCTAGCCCCTCTGCTCTGAAGAAAAGGGTGAATATGAACAATAGCAAGAGTCTCTTAATAGAGAGAAGTAAGAGCAAAAAAACTGAATGAGACTATAAAAGTTCTGTAACCAAAGTGTGGAAATGCTTTAGTACAGGTGCAATCTAGGATCAAAGTTTTGCTTTGAGATTTCTGAACAATAAACTTTGCACATTATACTGCCAGGGTTTTTGTGATCTGGTTGATGCAAACTCCCCACAGGCCCCAAAATAAGCCAGCCCTACTGCTGTCCTTTGTGCCTATGTGGGTGGTAGCTTCGGAGCAGGGGGGCACTGAGTTGGTGACAAATCACTTGGTCAAGAGGCATTTACACAAATAGCTGTGTGGCCCCAGTAGTCACTTCGAAACTATTTCAAAAACACAGTCCTCTAAAGCCTCTCTTGTCAGTTACAGGGTGTCATGGGAGGTGATTCTATGTTTCTGGCAGTTTTCCATCCAAACAAGGTTCTACACAGTAACTCTTCCCCCATAGTGCTTTGTTCTGTACTTACTTCAGTCTAATTAATTAATTTTGCAGACCTGGTGATTGAATTTACACGCTAGACAGAGGCTCTACCACTGAGCTAAACCAGCAGCCCTGTCTGTTACTTTATGAACTAAAAACTAACTGGAAAGGATGGCATATGTTAAGGTCTCACAAAGCTGGCAGAGGACATACAGGAGTTATATTTTCTTAATTTATGATAAATTCATTCACAATTTTAAAAATGAGCTTGAAAAAAATCTATCTCTCTGAACAGCACAAATGACTACAGATTTCAAGTGTCCACCTCCTAGTGAATTTTTGATAGTAAGCCCAGCCACAAGTAGGAAGGGCCATCACTCTTCTGTGGGTGACGATCCAAAGAACAGACAAGATGCCAAAGGACATGCTTCAATATTGTGTTGGCTAATATTGGTTGTCAGCCTGGCCGGACTGAGAGATGTCTGGAAGACTGGGAAGGCATACTGCTGGATGTGGGCCAGAACCCTGACTGTGGGCAGGAGACTTGACTGTGGGTGGTACCATCTAACAGGCTGGGAACCCCATGAGACAAAAGGAAGAAGCTGACACACATGCCAAACCCAATCTTCTTGAGCTGCTGCCTCTTAAATACATAAAATGTCAGAGTCAAACCTAAGTGACCAAAAAGCATAATGACACATCATGCACACAGCACACTGTATTAGTAAAAATAAACATTAATGACAATACTAAGCAAGAAAATAAAGACAAATAACTGGCATCCTAGCCATAAAACCTACATTATACAGTCAATCTAAAATGTTAATATTCATATGCTAAGAGAGAAAAAACAGACAAGCATCTGTCTAAGCTATTGTCCATATTCCATTTTATTTCCCAATCAAAACAAAAGGTATGGGTTGCCTCGTGTGGTGGCATGTGCCTGTAACTATGGCGGTTTGGATCTAGAGTGTCCCCAAAAAGTCTCATGTCCCCCAAAAGTCTCAAGTCCCCCAAAAGTCTTACGATACTGTGCAGGATTGGGAGGTGGGGCCTGGCTGGAAGGGGCAGGTGCTTTGACCTGGAGGGGTGTGTGCTGTTTTCACCCTTCCTCCCAGTCTCTCTTCCACCATGCTATAAGGATTTCTATCTACCTCAGAAACTCCAGTTCCAGTTCTAGCTGAAGCCCCACCATGCGATTCTACCATTTTCCAGCCACCCACCCATGAAAGGACTAAGACCTTCTGAAACTGTAAGCTACAATAAATCTTTCCTCCCTAAATTGTGGATGCTGGGTATTGAGTCATAGGGACAAAAAGTAACTAAGAGAGTAACCCTAACCCTTTAGAAGCTGGGGCAGAAGGAAACCAGCCCGGGCAATTTAGCAAGATGCTACCTTGAAATGAAACATTTTTGGAAAGGGTAAGGAAGTAACTCAGTGTAGAACACTAGCCTAGCATGTACAAGGCCCTAGGTTCAATTGCTAATCGTGAAAAAAAAAGGAGTATGGATCACATTTGGCTTTTACTATGTGAATTTTCAAAATATATGAGTAGCCTGTAATCCTAGCACTCTGGGAGGCTGAGACAGGAGGATCACAAGTTCAAGCCTGAGAAAATTAGAGATTTAGACAGACCCTGTCTCGAAATATAAAATAAAAAGGCTGGGACTATAAATATAAAATAAAAAAGGCTTAGTGTGAAGGCTCTGGAGTGTCAATATAAATCAATCAATTAATACATAAAACAAATTTTCTCTCTCTCGCACTCTGGCTCTCTCTCAGCTGTTATCAATGAACAGCTCCTTGTTTTCCTTTCTCAGCATGTTCACACTGATTTGTTTCACTAAGCTTTCCCCAACTTCCTCCTCAGCCTGACACCTTAAGACTTTGACACAGAATTTTGAGTAGAGAACAGAGTTGGTCCCTAGGTTAACAATTCCATCTAAAAAACAAAATGTCTTAGTAACTTTCTCATTGCTGTGACTCAATACCCGGCACCCACAACTTAGGGATGAAAGACTTATTGTAGCTTAGAGTTTCAGAAGGTCACAGTCCATTCACAGGTGGGTGGCTGAAAAATGGTGAAAGCACATGGCAGGGCTGGAGTGGGGGCAGGGCCAGAGCCAGAGCTCCAGCAGCAGAGATCCTCACAATATGGTGGTACAGGGAGAGAGACTGGGAGGAAGGGCAGAACCTGCAACACGCCCTTCCAGGTCAAGTCCTAAGTATCTGTCCCTTGCTTCCAGGCCCCCAACCCAACACAGTACCCAGAGGAGTATGAGGCTTGTGGTGGACACTCCAGATCCAAATCACCACACAAACAAACAAACCTAACTGGCAGGAGGACTAAAGAAAAGGCTAAATAACTTGTAAGACCATAAGGATACACACAAATTATTCCAGACAGCACTAGTGAGAAATCACATCCTCAGAGAAGGGAACCTCAGGTCAGAGGCATCTGGAAGGGGAAAAGTGCATTTTGCTTGTAGTCATTTTTTCCTCCACAATGTCAGGGAAAAATCCCAGAGTCTCACCCATCTGGCAAGAGGCCCCCCCCCCATATTAGTTTGGGTTCTTACAAAAGGCAGAATTTATAGAAATTATAACAAAAAGAATCTATTTGGAGGGCTTACAAGTCTGAGGATAGAGA
This sequence comes from Ctenodactylus gundi, assembly GCA_004027205.1. Taxonomy (NCBI): domain Eukaryota; kingdom Metazoa; phylum Chordata; class Mammalia; order Rodentia; family Ctenodactylidae; genus Ctenodactylus; species Ctenodactylus gundi. Next base: position 20,648 of record PVKB01004305.1, on the reverse strand, counting down.
TAGTCCAAGACGGTGGCTTGCATATACCAGATCTGGAGGGTCTGATGGCTGCTCAGCCCTGAGGTAAAACTCCCATCCAGCATTTCAGGACAGCTGTGGAGAGTCTGCTGCAAATCTCTGGTTGTTCAAAGAACAATGGCAGAGACTGGAGACCGAAGATGGGCGACTGAAGATCAGCAATAAGTAGACAGGCACAAGTCCAGACTGGAGCAAATCTGTGATGAAGATCCGCAGCAGGTAGCAAGTCGGCATTGGTAGACAACTGCCATGGTAAGAGCTTTCCCCGAGGGAAAAGCTTTAACAATCTTTCTTCTTCCTTCCTTTCATACAGCTGGAGTTCCCAGTTGGGCCTCCCACATCCGGGTGGGTGCTCTTCCCTCATTCACTCACACTCTCATCCAGACGGGTTCCTAATTGCCTAATCTAGGTGGAGTTCCTGGTTGCCTCAAACTGACATAATCTCTCCAACGGTCACAGGCACTAAGCCTCACCTCTGCCTAGCTAGTAAACTGTAAGCACACACTCAATTTGAAGATTAGAAGAAGACAGACATAACACACATTTATAAGATGCTATGACAACTTTTTTTTTTTTTTCAGGACTCCAACTTTGTCAACTCCATGGTGAAACACCTAGAGCTTCCAACAGTTATTTTGGAAAGGGAGGTTTGACTGGCAGGATTTGGCACTGGCCTTGAGTTGGACTCTTCTGAATGTTGAAAGCAGGTGAAAGGGGCATTTCATTAAGCATGTGGCGAAATTATTGAGCTGTTCTAAAGATAAGAACTGCTGAGAGATGCTTAGATGTTACCTTTCTGGGGAAAAGAAAAACGTAAAGAACTATTCACATATGCCCATTGTAAAGTGGCATGTGGGCATCTTTCCACAATGGACATCTGACAATTCTTCCTGTTCCTAAACCAAGTGTGTCTTTACTGACCTAAAAAAAAAAAAGCATCCCAATAACCAAAATAATATGGACCTCTAGCATGCGTTTCAGCAGAGTGGGACGCTAATGCCTTCTACCACAAAATCTCCCCGGCTGTGGATTTAAGCCTAGATGTGCGAGCAGAGCAGAGAATACTGACGCCGTGAGATTGCGTTATTACTCTGTGTCCGCACCCATCTCACGGGGGACGTGAGCCCGCGGCACATCCGCGCCGGCAGCGGCAGCTCTCTCTACGAGGGCGTCCTTGTCCCTCAGCGCGACATCACCGGCCGCCCACCTCCCTCTGCTCCAAGCTCCCAGAGAGACAGGGCCTGCGCGCCGATCCCCGCGACCCCTCGTGAGGGGTCTCCGCGGCGCACAGAGCTGCGCCCCGCGACTTCCGCACGTCCGAGCGCCGCAGCAGGCCAGCCAGTGCCGCCGTCACCGTGGGGCCTCCACCGCGTTGCCCCGCCCCGACGAAGCTGCAGAGAGCCTGCGGCCTCGCTTCGCCCCTTCGCGTCCGGCTCGGAACTCGGAAAGGCGGGGATCTGCGGGACTCCTGACCCCGCTGTTCCCTCGCGGGGTCGCCGTGCCACCCGCAGAAGTGGCGCGTCCTCAGTGACTGCCCTCTCGGCGACTGGACCCGCATCCCGGTCCCGCGCCCCGCCATGCGCGGGGCCCACGCCCTCCGACTGTCCCTCCCTCCGCGCGTGGGTTCATGTCCTTGGTGCGCGGGCCGGCTTCCTCCCACCCCACGGCGTTCAGAGCCCCTTCCGCGCGTGGATCTGCCAGGCCCCCGGCCCGGCCTCGATCCAGGGTACCCGCTCGTCTGCTGCGGGCAAATTCAAGTGCAAGGCCGGGCGGGAAGGCGGTGCGCGAGGGAGCCTGGCGATTCCCCGCTCAGGCCTCCCCGGGCAGCACCACAAACACCCGCGGGAGAACAAACGACTCTCACCTGGCAGGGACCGAGTCCGGGGCAGGAGGGCGCCCCGAGCCGGCACCGCAGGTCGCCCCGGCGCCCGCCTCTGAGCTCCGCCGCCAGCACCTGAGGTAGCCACGGCCTCCTCTGGAAATTCTCGAAAAATTTCCCCCTCTCTTGGCCAGATGGGGATGGGGCGGGGGGGGG
>PVKB01004305.1:0-18495 GCA_004027205.1 Ctenodactylus gundi | reverse complement strand
GCCTAGAGGCTGCGCTCCGCCCCCAGGCGCAGCCAATCACCAAGCCCCGAGGGGCACGCCTTCTGTTCCCGAGCTCCGACTTTGCGTCCCCACGGCCGCGGAGCCACGCGAGCGAAGCCTCAGGGGCTCGCAGTGGCGTCCCGCCCCCCTGCGGTGGAAGGGCCGCAGACTGCGCCCGCCCGGCCTGGAGGAGGGGGCGTGTCTCTGCGGACTGGCGAGATGAGTGGCTGCCCGGAAACCCGGAGGATGCTTTGCCTGGGCGCGGAGCTCGGAGGCATCTGGAGTAGCGGTCTCCGCGGTTGAACGACAGTGTCTGCCAGTCCCGAGGTCCGCGACTCATTCACTCCACAAGCCGTTCCCACTTCCTCATCTCCCCAAACCCACTCTGGAATTAAGCCCGGGCCTTTGCACTGAGCTACATTTCCACCCATTTGGGGAGTTTGATTTTAAACAGGGTTTCACTAAGTTACTAATTTTCTCAGGCTGTACTTGAAATTGCGATCCTCCGACCTCAGCCTCCTAGAGTGCTAGGGTTGCGGGAATGTGTCGCCAAGCCCAGTTCGACAAGCGTTTTGGTGATGAGAGAACTTGCTGACACAGACATAGTAGCTGTTCTCAGAGAACGTGCAGTTTAATTTCGAAGAGGGATGAAACCACCACGCAGACAAGCAGGACATTTTTTTTTTTTTAAAAAAAAAACCCGTCCGTGGAGAAAGCAGATCAGGTGTGGATCTGGACGATGCTGAGGGCTGACTTCAAATAGGCGTTGTAACTGTAAGACTTTGCAGAATGACACACGAGCAGACTGAGGTTTGCAGGGAATTGGAGCTGTGCTGCTCTGCAGGAGAGGGCCGGGCCAGGGAAGGAGGATGGGGATGGGCAGGAGGAGGAGTACCAGAAGTCTGCATTCAGTCCTCACCTTGTTGGGTCCCGATTGAGGCCACTGAGGCAGAGGTGGGAAGGGTGTGGTTTAGACTCCAAGTTACTTTGGTTCACGTGTAGAGACGAGGTGGAACAAAGACTGACAAGAAATTATGGCAGGTGAGGTTGAAAGCCGGAGATGCCATAACTTACACTGTGGGGACATCACTGGGGGTGAAGAAAAGGAGAGAGATGAGAGCTGAAGGGACATGACTAACTTGTTCTGATGTTTGCACATCCTGGTCCAGGGACAGCTGGTGTGATCTGGACTGTTTAGTAGACTGTTGAGACTACTAATGACCTTGAAGGTTGTACCAGGCTGATAGCTTTTATGGACTTCCTTCAACTTTTTAAACTTTTTATTGGAAAATATAATATACATATAAAAAGTGCATACAGCCTAAGTAAATAGCTCAAAGTATTTTCATAATCTACACATATCTTGTGTCCAGGGTCAAGAAACAGAATCTTATGACACCATGAAACAGAGCACATAGCCTTCAAATTGCTGCTTCCTTCCTGGGACAGCCACTCCACTGAGTTTTAACACCACAAATTTGTTCTCACTGTCTCTTGATACATACACACCACACACACACATTCACACCACAAAGTATGCACTTTTTTGTTCAACATGAAATTTGTGGAGTTCTTCTATATTGTGTATTGTTACAGGTCATCATTTTATATCATTCTATAATTATAATTTATTAATTAATTCCTCTGATGGATGCTGGTTGTTTCCATTTAGGGCTATTATAGATGATACTATTATAAAACTTCTAGAACATTTCATTGGGGATGATCTTTTCTTTTGATAGAGCATTTTGATAACAATTACAATTAAGTTATTTTTAATTTGTTTGTGAATAGTGCATTCCAATATTTAACTATTTAGACCAAAGTTTGGTATAATGACTTTGCTCCTAGAAAGGTGGAAATTTTTTTGAAGCAAAAAGAATGATTGATGTAGGAAATTACAAGCTTGAAATATAATATTGAATTAGCCTCAGAGCTTTGACCTTCTTTAAGGCACTTGCAAGCTGCATGTCCAAATTTGACAACATAGCCAGCTTTGCTGCACAATTTTGCTATAAAAGACTGTGATACAGAGTCATATAAGCAAAATCAGTCAGGCTGTCATAACGAATAGCTTTGATATGAATACAGTCATTGAAATTACACTTGAAAACTATCCCATTACATACCCAAATACAGCTGATTAAAAAACAGTCACCGGGCTGTGATCCGAGGACTCTGGGAGGCTGAAGTAGGTGGATCACAAGTTAGAGCCAACCTGGACAACTAATCAACCTATCAGACCTTGTCTCAAAAAAAAATTTAAAGAGTCAGGTAAGTAGCTCATTGTGAAGGCCCTTGGTTCAACCCCCAGTAGGTAGGTAGGTAGGTGATAGACAGACAGACAGATGTAACACTTTTCAGTCCAATTTTCCAGGAAGGTTTCTGTGTGTGAGCTTCAGCCAAAGCCTCCTTGCTGAGCCTGGAACACTTGCCTCCTCAGTTCTATTCAGTTGCTCTGTTCTATTCAGGTTGCTGATTGTAGAATGTCCTTTCTCTGTGTCATTAGGAAAATTGCCAAAACACTGACATGTAGAATTATTAAATCTTATCCTTGGACCCAACTACATTGCAACAATGATTTTAAAGCATGTTTATTCTATCTCCCCCCTCCCATGTAATTTTCATTTTGGAGAGTAATGCAATTTTAATCAAAGAGATTTTTTTTTTCCATGCTGGAGTTTGAACCCAGAGCCTCTCATGCTACAAAGAGAAATCTTCATTCACTGCACAGGATTCAAGTTTATAGCAATGAGTGAACAGCCTGGTGAGCATGGTCTCCACCCTGAGGACAGCTGAGAGAGAGCAAGGAGAATCAACAGGCATGTGTCTACAGGAGATGAAAGCTGCACCTGGGAAGCATACTCTAGTATTCAGCTGTGGAATACTAAACAAGGCTACCAAGGCAGAGTGTGGAAAGCGGAAGGGGGCTGAAAGCTTGAGATATATTTTGGAAACAGAAAACGTGTCTTCCACTTGAACCCCTAGGGGAGCTCCACTATTGCTTTTGGACAATGTAGGACTTCAGACAAGGAGCTAACTTCCTTGTGCCTTTGTTTTCATCATCTGTAAAATATCACTAATATAACCTGCCATGGCAGAAATTGCTGCAGGGATTCAATTAGGTACAGAATATAAGTATCCCATAAAAATAAAGAGTATTATTATCCTTTGAAGATTTTTATAGTACACTGGAGGAGCCTATAAATGTGTGCTTTAAAAACTTATGAAAACACTGTGAAGCTCTATAAAACAACATACAAACAAATTTAAATTAATATTGCACCCTCCTAGCTGTGAGAAATGGCACAAGCTTACACAATAAAAATTATACCTTTAAGGATCTAAAACTCAGTATTTATGACTAATATCTGTAAAAGCACAACAATTAAGATGTGGCTGAAACAAGCTAAAAATTCCCTTGTAATCCCCACAAAATATTAAATAAGAACTCTTTGTCTGTGGAATAAAGTGAATAGATTTGTGTTATACATATGCCTAAAAGCAGGAAAATGCACACCGTATCAAGAGAACCTGCTATTGTCTTTGAATTGTGCAATATTAAAAGCACATATATGGACGACTTAATTATCAGAAAAGAACCCTGGTTTTCTAAACTTGTTACTCTATTCTGAGTCTAGTCTGAGGTTTGGAAACTCAAGGTAACATTGTGAGAAGTTGTCACTGGTTGTCAGGCAATCCACAGCCTGAGGTCTTGGCATGCATAAATGGCTTTTTTATTTTGTACTTATGGTGGGTGTAAGGGCTGAGCTGCTCTTCTATTGGCTGCTTTCTCTTCCAATGGCAGAAAAGAAAATATTTTCAAACCTAATTAACATATGTTGGGAAAATAATCAACTAGGTTTCTTTCTCTAGCAGTGTTAAATATACACTTCAAAACCAGAGTTAGTTAGCTTCATACTTGATTGTGGCTTGGGTAATCCAAAATTTTTTATATACAAATACTCTAGGAAAAATATTTTAAAATTCATGTAAGTGAATAACACACAATGATTATTCTATGGGAAGTATGCAAGAGAGATTTATTTTCCTGAAGATGCTTTAATATGAAGAAAATAAGAATCCACAGTTATCCTGCCACAGTGAAACCAGGAAAGACCTTGCCCAGGTAACTAAGGAAGACAGAAAAGCAGTTCCTTCTAAAACTCACAGTCATGAAAGCCACATGAAGAGACAGAAGCTGGGCCTAGGAGGAAGGTAGAGTCATAGCAAAGGAAGTAAAGAGGGGAGACCAGCAGAGCGATGTCAGCCTGTCCCCAGGACGCGGCTACATGGCCTCAAGTGTGAATGTCGTAGACACAGTGCCCTTTGGTACATGAAACTGCATAGTGCAAGGATATGTTATAATTTCTAAATCTTCTCTCTTTCCCTGGCTTCCTCCTCCTCCCCATTAGAATCACTCCAATACCCACTGATACTTTTTAATCTTATATTGCTCCATAAAGCTTCACTAGCTCCCCATTTGCAACAGGAAAAAAAAAAAAACCCTGGACTTTTAAGGCTAATATTCAAACTTTTCCATGGGTTACTCCTCCCCCCCAGTCCCCCCGTCTCAACAGTATGTCCCACTGTTTGCCTAAATGAGTCCTTACTCAAACTTGTTTCCTAGCCTGTCATGGGTAATCTTACCTCTTTGTATCTTTTCAAGGAAAACCTTAATTTTCTGCTCTTAATTTTCATGAAAGGTTAATGTGAAATGTCACCATATAGTTCCTGATTATTCTCTTAACAAAGAGCCAGTATAAAGTCTGCTTTATGCTTTTATGCAGCAAACAGAAATATTTGCTAACTGTATTAGTCACAGTTCTCCAAAGAAAAAGAACATGAGAGAAAGAGAAGGAGAGAGAAAAAGGAAGAGAGAGGAAGGGGGCGCTGGAAAGTCTAATTTCTGCTGGGCAGGCCAGCAGCAGGCTGGACGCCCAGGAAAGACTGAGACGGCTGGTAATTTGGAGGTCCAACTCCTCCTCCCTTGAAGCAATTCAGTATTGAGAGCTTGGTTGATTAAAAGGCAATCTGCTTTCAAACTTCACTGATGTAAATGCAATTCCATTTTTTAAAATTTCATTCACAGGTAGATTGTGTGTTTTGGTTTGTTTATTAGGATTCTAAACTTTATTTGTAACTGTAGAATTGGGCAGCACTTCATCCCAAAACTAATGTAACTATTCCACAGGTCGAGTTGTAACTAAACTATCCAGTGTGTGGCCTAACCAAGCTGACCCAAGATGCACCCCTTTACAGCCTCTCCACAGTTTGCTCTTCCCAGCACCGTCCTAAATGCTCTGCCATCTCTGCAACCCTGCCACCCACTGACATAGCACTGTCATTCGTGCCCCATTTTCTAGGGGAGGCAGAATTCCAGGAGCTTGCACGAGCTCACTTTGCCTGTATGTCATGGAGCTGGGACTGGAATTCTTACAGTCTGGCTCCAAGGCTTATGTTCACAACGAATGAACTGTTTCCCTTTCAAAATAAGAAAATAAAAGCTGAACTCATTGACCCACCCATCTGTTATGTCCACTGCCCCCCTCCCCCGTAAAGCATCTTTTTCTGCTCTCCAATAGTATCGACCAGACATCAGTGTTTAAAGAAACCTTATTGTCCAGAGAGTCTTTTCCTGCCAGCAATTGTCCTGCTTTCGCAGAGGAGAAGGCGCCGAAGCACAGCGAGGCTATTGGAGCAATAGCTATTTGCTTTACTTATATGATGGTCTAGGAAAGAGGGGGGAAGCAGCTCAGCAGTTACAGTGCTTGCCTGTGATGCTCAAGACCCTGGGTTTGATTTCCCAGCACCACATAAGCTGGGCGTGGTGGTACATGCCTGTAGCTTCTGCACTCAGGAGGCTGAGGCAAGAGGACTGCTGTGAGATCCAAGCCAGCTTGAGCCACACAGAGAGTTCAGGACTAGCTTGGACTACAGAGTCCCTGTCTCAAAAAAAAAAAAAAAAAAAAAAAAAAAGCAAAACAAAGCTTCGGTTTCCTCACAGTTAACTGCAAAACCTAAACTCCTAGAACAGACCTATCTAAAATCCAGACCCACAGATATAACTGTCTTACTGACTTCTCTTAGTGGAAATGACTCAGAATACTTCAAATTCATTCCCTTCTTTCTCATCCCCAGGTTTATGCCCATTCCTGTCTTTTAAACCCAAAAGAATGACACCAGTCTCCATGCAGTGCTGTAAGCTGAGAGCCCACTTGAGGCTACCCACACCCCTCTTCACCCTCCACATCTCCGCAATGGGTGTCGCAAGCAATGGTCACATCTCATGTTTGTGCCATTGGAATCAGGACACAACAGTCTGTCTGGCCTTTTAAATATTTACTACATACACTTAATTCATTAATCCAATTAGCAACTGGTAATACAAACCTTATCTAGTAACACACATAACACACCAGACACAGCAAGCGAGGGAAGAAAAGCAAGTCTCAGCCTGCGAGGGGGCTCAGTCTAAAGAGAGAGAGTCTCAACCTCAGAAGTCTCCATCTCAAGAGAACCTCGCCAGGGTTCCAGGGTGCAATGACTCAAGTCTGGGGTGGAGCTCGTGGTCAGAGATTGGGCTTGGAGGAAGTCCAGCAGAGTGGTCAGCAACAGGAAAGAGATGAGGGGTCCTGCGAGGCTGAGGATGCTGGCATTCCTGTCTGAGCTCCTCAGAGCTTGGGTTTTTACACTGTTTTTCAGACTTTCACAGAGCTTAGGATCTTTTCATATCAGTACGGCCTTTGGGCCAGTTCATTAGCATGTTGTTTTTTTAACCCTAACATTTTAGAGTTGGCTAGGTTACATGTAAGCGCGCCTAACCCTGATATCCCAGTGACCGAGCCTGCTCAGTCAGTCAACGGGTACTCGAGTGGGAGAGTGTGGATTGAAGAAATACATGGACTCTTGCAAGGGATGCTGCAAAAGACACTTTATTTTTTACAGTCTTTCTCTTATACCCCAGTTGTTTACCAGCTTTCAGACTTTCCCATCAGAGCCACCAAGGACAAAGAGCAGTCCAGTGTTTAAGAAAAACACCACCTGGCTTACAGTACAAGCAATAACACATTCTTCTGAACCAAGCATAACTCAAACACTTCTTCATGGGAATGAACTCGGCCAAGGTCAGCGATGCTGAGGCTCTCAGGCCCCAACATCCCAGGACTGGCTCACTTGCCCATGACATCAGTGTGAATGTGTTTTTGTAGATAAGCCTTCAGTCAAGCATCACAGCCTTAGCTGTGTCCTGCATGCAGCAGGCATCATGGTGGAAGCTGTGTTCCTGTCAATTGTGTTCCTAACAATACGTCTCAAGCACAGCCCCTCTGCCACCTTTGGGACCAACTCTAGGCCTGTTATTATCAGCTCCTGCCCAGGCAACAGCAGTTACTAGCCACATTAGTCAGCTTTTCATGACTACAGCAAAAACACCTGACACAACTAACTTATAGGGAGCAAAGGTTTAATTTTGGCTCATGGTTCTGGGGGTTGCAGTCCAAGATTGGGCTGCCCCATCACCTTCAGTCTTTGGTAAGGTCACCAAAGTCAGGCTTGGTGGCACCTGCCCATAATTCTAGCACTCTAGGATGCCCAGGCAGGAAAATCATAAGTTCGAGCCCATCCTGGACAACTTAACAACTTAATGAGACTCTGTCTCAAATAAACAATAAAAAGCAGCTGGGGTTGTAGCTCAGCGCAAAGGCCCTGGGTTCAATCTCCAGTATCACAAAAAAAAGGTTGAAATTATTTTTAATAGTATTTTATTTAACCCAACATAAGAAAAGCTCTATCATTTCAATATGTAATCGATACAAATTATTTTACATTCTGTTGTTCAAATTAATATTTTGAATTGGTGTGACTGTATACTAAAAATTGAACATTAGGTATACTTTTGTAATTTTATAATTTTCTGCAGCCTTGCATTGATGTTAACTTTCAGTAACCAGGTTGTTAAATGATGAGTGACTCTGTTTTGTGGTGATTATGCTACTCAGATTATGTGTTTGTTGTGTGAGTTAACAGTTTTCTATATCAGTTAAAATTTACTTTATAAGTCAGTTTGCTGTGAGTTTGTCTTGTGAGCCCATGCCCACTTCACTGAGGAGCCTTGCTTGTGCACTCATCAGGATGGCTCTGGAGTCTTATGAGGAGGGCAGTGGCTTAACCTCTCCCCCTCCTCTGTCTCCATGGCAATTTACTGAGAGTCACGTATTTTGTGAGAGTCACGTATTTCGTGAGAATCTGGTATTTTACGAGAGTCATGGATTTCATGAAAGTCACGTATTTCACGTCAAGAACAGCCCATAGAAGGTCAAATGCAGCCCAGCAAAGGTAATGGCTAGATGTCAGATTGTAATTGGTTGCTTTGTAGTAATAGGAGAGCCAGTCAAGAACGATGGCTAGGTGTTGTATGAGACTGTCTTTCTGATGAATGGCACTAAGCACAAGCATTCACCGTATTTTTAGTCACACCTCACAAAACCACAAAAGAGAACTTTCAGAACTGCTTCCGAGGGTGGATGTCACAGCCTCAGAGAAGGTTCTGGAACTACAGCATACACTGCCCAGAAATAGAAGATGAAGCCCGCATAATGAGAGGCAAAGACACCATACATGGAGTCATGTGGACGCTGCTTGTCCTGGAAGTTGTTTTCCGCTTGTACATCATTAGCTAGGGAGACCACGCGCTTAAGCCTCGCATCAGAAGGGGGAGAGCTGCAACAAGTATTCCGAATATTAACAATGCAAGCTGCCAGTAAACTTCCTTTTTGTTTAAGTGGTCCTGGGTCATGCTTTCTGTCACATACAACCAAAAGAATCTTAACTGAGAAAAGCTAATGAAAGAATTTGATATTTTGTAACAAATAATGGTATTTTATACTAAATATTTACTGCATGGTAAACATTAAATAAATGAGTTATTATTTCCAAGAAAATAAGCACACATCAAGTGAGAATTCTACATTTCTCAAAAAATACATTAATTTGCATTTCATTCACATTCCACTATATTTATTAAAGGATTTTAAAAATGTGATAGACGATACGCCACGTGCTGGGAAAAATAAATATAATGTTTTTATAGTTTAGTTCTCCATTTTTTTTTTTTTTTTGAGACAATGTCTTACTCTGTATCTCCAGGCTGGTCCTGAACTCACTGTGTAGCCCAGGCTGGCCTCAAATTCACAGCAATTCTGCCTGTGCCTTGTGAGTGCTGGGATTACAGAAATGCATCACCATACCCAGTTTATGTGGTACTGGGGGATTCAAACCTAGGGTCTTGTGCTTGGTAGGCAGGCACTCTAATAATCATGCTTTTTCTCCAGCCTCTCTCCAGTAGATCTTTAAAAAAATAATGGAAGACTCAGAATTTTTTACTGATACCAAGCTTACAGTTTGTGCACAAGGAAAATAACCATCACTTAGGACAAAATTATGGTTCAGAAAAAATGCATAAGAAGAGCAAAATGTAAAGGGAACCGTGAGCTCTGTTCACTCTCTCACTGCCCACTGGGCCTTCTGTTCAGTCCATACTTACTGGCACCTACCAAGCACCAAGCATCCTGGAGATGGGAAAGCAAACACCACTCGCTCGGATCTTTGTGAAACTTGAAACTAGTCACGAAGAGAGGCCAGTAGTAGAGGCTGGACTAACAGAGTCTATAACAGTAGCACAAAGCAGCTGCACCAATGGTGGCTAACCGGTCACAGTCAACGGTGGCCGCCATTTTGCTAACCCTAACGATCAGTGATTTTCCTTACCTCGGTCGCTTATGCCCTCCGGTCTGGGTGCTCACTGCGCTTCTTCCTGGGGCCTCATTCGGCTGTCTGGCGTAAGCTTTCTCCGCTGCTGACTCTACCTCAACTTCTCTCCACAACGAAAAAATGGCTTATCCTTATCCTATTGCCTCCTGTGTGACAAGCGTCTGGCTGCTGTCGTCAGCATCTGTCCTCCATATCGCAGCCCCAAACCTGCTCCTCCAGGGGGTCTCCCATGGCGGTGGAGGGCTCCCCCTCCCCGGGTGCTGGGCCAGCAACACAGTACGTGCAATCCCTCCGCACTTCCTGCTCTGTTTGGGTGGTGCTGGGGATGGGACCGTCAGGCTGGCCAAGTGTTCTGCCGGTCACGGGGCTGTGTCCCCAGACTGCAAGCTAACGCCCACGCCCCAGCCCCAACACCTGCCGAATCCGGCAACCTCTGTCCTGCATCGCCAGGGCCATGCTTCCCCGGCTCTGCCTCGGCCTCCGCCCTCGGCTGCTTTCACCTTCTTCCCATGAGTTTATTTTTATTATAATTTATTATTTTATTTGTTTGAGAAAAAGTCTTACTGTCTAGTCCAGGCTGGTCCTGGACTCACTATGTGGCCCAGGCTGGCCTCAAACTCATGGCATCCTGCCTCAGCCTCACACGTGCTGGGACTACAGGTGTTTACTGTTGTGCCCAGTTTATGTGATACTAACAGGGGACTCGAACTCAGGCCCTTGCATTCGCCAGGCAAGCCCTTTAACCTCTGAGCAGTTCTCCAGCCCCAGAAGGATTTTTTTTAAAAGCACAGGTGAGCTCATGGCACCTCTACTTTTCCCCGACTTTGCCCCTGGAGCAAATGTCCCTGTCACCGAAGTCTCTGCGCTCACCTGTTAACGCGGGCGTACGGAGCCCGCTACCGCGCGTGGCCAAGGGACCCTACACTGTGAACTTCGCTGTGGGTGCTCGCTTTCCTGCGGGAAAAGGGGCTTCTCCCCGCACTACTGGCTCCCAGGGACGAAGACCGCGTCCGGAAGCGACCCGCGCCGGCGCCCCCTGCTGTGCGACCCGGGACGCTCCTGCGGCGCAGCCCCTGCCGGTCTGCGCCTGTCGGGGCCAGGTCGCGTCGTCGCGCGCAGCCCCGGCCGCCGCCGCCTCCCGAGGGCGTGCCCAGAAGGAGCCTGGGCGGTCCGCGCCCGGCGCCGGGACATCGCTCGGCACCGACGGGCCGCAGAGGGCCGTGGGAGCCGGCGGCGCCATGTCCTTCGTACGAGGCCCGCGGGGGGCGCCGCGCCTCCGCCCCGGCCCCGCCGGCCTGGTGCGGGCGGCCAGCGGCGAGCGGCACGCGCTGCTGCTGCTGAGCGACGGCGCGGTGCGCGCGTGCGGCGACAACAGCCGGGGGCAGCTGGGCGGCGCGGGCGCGCGGAGCAGGGAGCGGCCCGGTGAGCGCGGGTTCGGGTCCGGGCGGGGGCGGCGAGGACCGCGAGGGCGGGCGCGGGCCCGGCGAGCGGGGCGCAGGTGGCGGCGAGGGCCCCTGGGGCGGGGCGCACGAGGACCGAGCCCGCAGCCCCGAGGTCCGGAAGCCGCGGCTCTCGGTTTCGTTTCCCCGACGCCTCGGTTTCCAGTCGATCTGAAAAACGAAACCGAGACCTGCGCCGCCTGGCGCTCCGGGCGCAGACGGCCGCCGACGGCCGCCTCCTTCCAGAGCCGCGCTGCGTGAGCACGCGGGCGCCGGGCTCCCGCTCAGAAACCGTGCAGTCCCGCGTGCACCGCGCCTACTGGCACGGCGGACGCAGACAGGAGCGAAGTCGCCGTTATGCCACCGAACCCCGCCCCGAGGCGCTCGCGAGGCCTGGGGCTTGTTCTGCCTCCGTTTTATTCCTTTATAAACTCCATGCCAATATACAGTTCTGTGCGTGCGGTACTTACGCAGCGCTGTAAATTGTACTCTTATCAGACATAATGTCATAACCATATTGCCCTTCTGCTATGAATAAGACTTTTAGAAAATAATCTTAAATTGCGCATAACAGGCTGCGAGGGTACCATGATTTAATGATCTTTTTGTGGGAATTAACTGTTTCCCTTTGTAGGCTTCTATAAATAATCTGGTTGACATTCTTGTAAGTAGATATTTGACGACGTTCCTCATCAATCACTCAGAATAATTTCAAGAAGTATGTGGAGGATGAAAAATCTTCCCAGGACTATCTAAGATTCAGTGCTTGGGGGTTGCAAATTTAACTCACAAAAGACTGATAAACAGGAGATAACCCATTTGATTTTGTTAATCTTTTACATGAAGTCTAATTCATATGTCGTAGATGGGGATTCACAGAAATAAATTAGACTCAAAACAGTGCTTAGATTCAGTAGCTTGAATAACATACTTTACAAGGAAAGGGAATTTGAGTTTCTAGGTGTCTTAGTTACTTTTTCATTGCTGTGATTCAATACCCGACACCAACAAATTTAGGAAAGGTTTATTTTAGCTCACAGTTTCATATGGTCACAATCCATTCAGGGGCGGCCGGCAGCAATCAAAGTACAGGACAGAGACAGAGGTGGAGGTAGCCTCTCAGGACATCACAAACAGGAAGACAAGCTGAGACCAGTTGAGACTAATCGTAGTCCTCCGGGAAGGCAGGTGCAGTTTATATATATCCTTTCAGGCCTCCCCCCAGTAATTAGTCCCTCCTGCATCCATGTGTGGCCACTACACACCATTAGTCCTAACTCACACGCCTTTAGTCTTAACTGTAATCCACCCCTCCAGTCTAGACCCCAATCCACCAACATCACATGGTTCCATAGACAACCCATAACATTAAAATACATGAGACTTTTGGGGGACACTCCAGATCCTAACCACAACACTAGGGATGATAAATTGTGGAGAAATTTTTAGGAGAATTAATTTGTGAGACCGTGGATGGAAGTGCGGGTCACCGTGGTAAGTGACAGAAGCAGTCACAAGGACCCATGATCTCTCACAGGTGCACAGTGGAAAGAAGGTGGTTGGAGGAGCTGAGCACAGAACCAGTTACCAGACACTGAGGAGGGCGGCGCGGGGAGCGCACTGGAGACAGGCTGGCGGGTGGATTCCAATGAGTCCCACAGGCCTACAGGGAGCTGCTAGGTGGTGACTGTAGACAATGGAATGAACTGCACATTTTAAAACGCAAGGAGAAAGGGCTTTGGGTGCTTTCCTCATAAAGAGATGGCAATGGCTATTTCTGACCTGATTTAAATGTATACCATGTGAACATGGATTGAAATGTCACATGGCACCCCACATACACATTTTTATGTGTCATTTAGAAGTTTTTAAAAGCCTAAAAAAAAAAAAAAGACAAAAACATTCCTTGGAAAACCAGAAGAAATTTAGTAGAAATTAGACCAAACACACCCTGTGCTGTGTATCTGAGAATCTCAGGAAGATGGTGCTGGGTACTGACGCCCCCTTCGGGTGACAAGGGAAGCTCTCCTCTTTCCGCAGAGGCATGTGGACTCCTGGAGAGAAACCCCTGCCCTGCAGTTGGGCTGGTTGGAGAAAGGGAAAGCCCTTCCTGGGCCTGTTCATTCTCAATGGATTTCTGTCTTAATTACTTTTTCATTGCTGTGACAAAATAGCCAACATTCACAATTTAGGAGAGGGAAGATTTATTTTAGCTCACAGTTTCAGAAGGGCGTGGTCCATTCATCGACAGCCAGCAATGATGGAAGCACATGGTGGAGGCTTCATACCTGGAGGAGAGCTGCTGCAGCATAGGAAATAGGAAGCCAAGTCAAGCAGGAAGGGGGAACTAGCCTATATCCTTCCAGGTCCTGCCCCAGTGATCCACTCTTCCAAGGCAAGCTTCTGTGTTCCACTCCTTCCAAGTTAAGCACCAGTGATCTGCTTCCTCCAAGTCACACGCCCAGCAGCATGCCCTACATCCAAGGTCTACTATAATCCACACCTCTTGACCAGGCCCCACCTTCCAACAGCACCTGGTTTCATATATACTCACAACACCCAGTTACATGTAGATTTTGGGAGACATTCCAGATCCAAACTGTAACATTGATAGCTCCATTCAGTCCTTAAGCTGCATGATATTTTGAGGGGAGGGGTGGTATGCCCTGATCCCCTTCGTGTAGAATGAGGAGAAACGTGATATTCAGTGCCATATTGTTTTTCAAGGAAGTGGTAACAATTTCTACCTTCATGAGTGTATTAATCTATGGAAAATATTTCAGCATTTCCTAGACTGAAAATGAGAAAGATAAAAATCATAAAGAACAAAATATAGGATTTTTAAAAGCTTTTACTGATGATTATGTTCTCAACACCAAACGTATAATAATGTAGAGATTAACACTTTGGGAAAACAATTTAAATTGGCCTTGCAGGGAAATGGGAACAGGTCTTCATTTGTGTGCACATTTAGAGCCCCACAGCAACATATCTCTTCACTCCTTATTGTAGGTAGATCCAGACCTCCTTGTCATTTCCTCCCAGCAAGGCACACATTGCTCTCACTCTTGGGGTATTAGGGAGACAGAAGACCTTGTCTTCTCTCCAGATCCCTTATTGTGCAAGTTTTGCTACCCTTTCACAGAGAAACATTTGCTGAAGCCTCATAGACCCTAGAGGCCCCCTCCCAAAGATGACCACCCATTTAGAAACTGTGAAAATGTGAACAGGGTTACACCAAACATTGAAGAGTTTATGTGAGCATCCAGCAAACTCATGAGTAGTTTAACACTAGGCCTCACAGGGATTCTAGTAAGAAATTTTTATAAGGTGTTTGAGTGAGCAAGGTCAAAAAACTTTTTTTTTTTTGATTAGTCAAAGTAGCAAGTCCCTAGTTAGAGGTTAGTTGCCAGTTTCTAATTGGTAATGTCCTCAATAAAGGTTAGTTGATGGTTTCTGATTAGTTATACTTAAGTTTTGTTTCCCTAGTCTATGTCCTAGGTTTTGACTTGCTTGCATAGAACCCAGGAGCTGGAGCCATCTCAGTCAAATAGTGTCCCAAATAATTGTTTTAACATGGCTTCACTGCCCAGAGATAGTTGTCTTAGTTACTTTCTTGTCATTGTGACTCAAGACACAACATGAACAAATTAGGGGAGGAAAAGTTTTATTTTAGCTTAAAGTTTTAGGAGGTCTCAGTCCATTCACGGGTGGGTAGCTGGAAAATGGTGGAATCACACGATGGGCTGCAGCTAGGGCTGAGCCAGAGCCAGAGCCAGAGCTGGTACTCCAGGAAACAGATTCTCACAGCAGCATGGCAAAACTGAGACAAGACTGAGATGAAAGGCAGACCAGCACATGCCTCTCCAGGTTAAGCCCCAAGCATCTGCCCCTTCTGGCCAAGCCCCACCTCCTAACACTACAGAGTATCTATAGGTTCATGAGGCTTTTGGGGGATACACCAGACCCAAACCACAACATTCTGCCCCTGGCTCCCAAAAAAATTATGCCTAATCCCTTAAGCAAAATGTATTTAGTCCTTTCTCAAGAGTTGGCAAAGTCTTAACAGTTTCAGCATTGTTAAAAATAACAACAACAAAAGTCCAAGTCTGAAGTCTCTGAGGCGCAAGGCAAACTCTCAGCAGTGAACTTCTGTTAAAAACCAAAGAGTGAAGCACTTCCTACATAAAATGGCACAGGGTAAACATTCCCATTCTGAAAAGGAAGAATAGGAGACTAAAAAGCAATTGGACCAAAACAATTCCTAAACCCAGCAGGGCAAGGGTTAAATCCTATAATCTCATATCCAGCACCTGGAGTAAACTGCAGCAAGATACGAACTCCATGGAGCTTGGGTGGCCCCACCCCTGTAGCATGGCTGTTGGCTGCAGCCTCCATCTTCTGCACTTTGATTCAAAAGACCATTAGAGAAGACAAAGAATATGACTGACTCTTCTTCTGGAAAGTGCTATCTTACACTTGTTATAAAATTAATAACCTTCTGGGGCTTATTCTGATATGGTTTTGTTCACAAAGAACCAATTCAGGCACTGGTCAATCTGCGCATGGACCTCGTGAGCTGTGGGAAGGAGCACTCCCTATCTGTCTGCCACAAAGGAAGGGTCTTCGCATGGGGAGCCGGTTCTGAAGGACAGCTGGGCACTGGGAAATTTGAGGAAATAAATTTTATACCTCAGTAAGTATTTCAATTCATTCCCCCATTAGTTCTGTGGACCATGTACCAGGCATTGTGCAGGGTGCCACTAGGGCAAATAGTGTGTAACATCAAGGCTTATAGCATAGTAAGGAAAGAATGCAGGAAAAATGTCCATGGCCAGTTATCTAATTAAAGTTCCATGAAAAAAAGAGGTGGGAGGAGATACAGCCCTTCCATTTCAGTGTCATCTTTTGGATGGTTATTGGGGAACCACTTGGAACCGAAGAAAAAGATTATAGAAGGTGCAGAGAGCAGCCACATCCTCTCCTTGACTAATGCCAAGGCTCCTGGGAACATAGTGGCCACCAAGCATCTGCTGGGGATGTTTCCTACAAAGCTGGTTAATGCCCATGATTCTCACCACCAAAAGGCCTCATAGGACTCCCTGTGCTCTCCCTTGCAGGCCATATAGGACTCCCTATGCTCTCCCATGCATGCCCTAAAGTATGTAAACCTTGACAATGGGCTATTTTGCAACAGGAAGCATAAATATAAATAAGTTGTCTTTTTCCTATTTATCCATTGCCAGTTAATATGCAGTTCCTCTCCCCCCAAGACTGGATCCAACTTGGAAAAGGAAAATTTTCCTCTTAACACAACCTTATGACTTATAATAAGCCATTGAGTCCTATTTTACTTAGTAAAGCAGAAAGGGGCCATTCTTCACAAACATCTTCCCAGGACACGTGACAAGCATTATGGCAAACAGTAGGCTTTGAATGTGTGGCCGTAAATTATATATCTAGGGAATTTTCAGATGCACTTATTTTCATTCAAGAAAATTACCTCTTGTTTCTTTTTCCGGTAACGAAGTTAAATGAGGAGAGCCAAGTGGTTTGAAGAAATGATCAGTGAACTGGGAACTATTTTTTGGTTTGTGTATTTGTTTTGTTTTGTTTTGAGACACAGTCTGGCTCTATAGTCCAGGCTAGTCCTGAACTCACTCTTTTAGATCCACAAAAATAGCAATTTTTTATGGTTTCATCTAACACCCCCCCCCCCCCCCAGAGCTTAGCTTTGGTAATGAAGACATTGGTGAGATTAGTATATGAAGGACTTTAGTTTTCTTTTAGGTGAATAAATAAGGAATAAAAATGATTACATTATGTAATGTCTTATAGTCCAATAAAACTGCTTTTGCATTATAGAAAATAATGTAACTCAAGGTGACTTCTGCCCAGTGCTATCAAAGTGAAGAAATTCAATGAAGTGCCAGTAAATGGTCATTGTAACTGACTGAAGGTAGCCAAGTCATCTGATTGGTGATGTGCACAAGTGGGTGAACAAGATTCCCACCATCCCTACCTGCTTTCCAACAAAGCCACAGCCGAGGGGCTGGGCCCAAAGGAGTCAGTGGGAAAGGCCCTGCTGAATTGGTAGAGTAGTGGGAAAGCCCTCGTGCTCCTGAGACCTCACGTGGGGACCAGCAGCGTTTTCTGGCCACTGGGTGAAACCATACCAAGAAAAGGAAAGAAAAAATGAAATGTTGGGAACTTGGAGTAAATGCACTATGGAAATACAAGAGGATACATTGTTTTCCTAAGCTGGATCTATTACCCAGGACACTTTTAATTATCTGTAGTTTTCCTGGGAACTCACCCTGAATAGGGATTAATAGATTTTTATATATTTTTACAGGAAAATAAAAGCTCTGGCTGGTGTAAAAATAATACAAGTTTCCTGTGGACACTATCACTCCCTGGCATTATCAAAAGGTAACGCTTTTTGAATCGCTGAGTGTTACTAGGAAGTGAGTCTGTAAATATAAATAATAATTGTTGGCTTTTAGGATATACTTTCATGAATTTAGAAGCTTTCATCAGCTGTAGCGTTCACTTTTTTCAAATTTCTTTGTTCTTATTATTCTCTAAGTAGTCTTGGTTTGTGCTTTGTCATGGAGGACCCCGGATGGCTAACTCCCGCAGGACTCAGGAGTAGCTCCCCCATGTTTTGCCCATTATGCTGACTGGCTTGTTTAAAAAGGAAGGCTAAGAGGAAGGGCTGTTTGTCTCTTTTACTTAAATAAAGAGAAAAGCTAAGAGGTCAAAATTATGAACTTACATTTTTCTGCTAACTTCTCTCACTCATATTTTGTCCTCAATATGTATTTCTCAATGGAGAATGTTGGGAGAAAAAAATCTTTGCTCAGCCCTCTTTGGTTTAGTGTGTGGAGCCTTCAAATTTAGTGAACAGAAGACAGATCAGCAGAGAGAAGGAATCCAAGAGTTCTTAGTATTTTTGTGCACAGGAGCTCAAAGAAATAAAAAGCTGAAATAAATGGTTAGATCTGGGGACTTTCGTACCACTTTAACAAAGAGAAGGGGATCTGGGATTCAAGGGATGAGAAATTGTGGGGAAGGAAGTAGAAAATGGATGGGCAGACCTCTGGAAGGTAAAGAAGGCAAAGCCATTGTAGCTAGGTTAGTTTGTGCAGACTCATGGTGCCTGTCTGTCTCCAGGGAGAAGGGCTTCTGTCTTCTGAGGTTGGGGAGGAGGCATTTTCACAAATGGACAATTATTCTTTGCTCTTAGGCACCTAAGCGGGGGGGGGGGGGGGGGGGGGGGGGG